>CAODLS010326794.1:0-16232 GCA_948243855.1 Flueggea neowawraea
CAATAATTACAACAAACTTTAAATGTTTTACCACCATTACGAATTTTCTTAAAATGAATTTTAAAAATATCAAAACTAGGAACTCTTCCACCTGCTCCCTCCTCATCTCCTTGGGTGGAAATTAGTTGAGTTTGACTCTCCTGAGTTCCAATATTTTGGACTTGAACATTTTCAAAATTTTGATTTTTACTAAAATTTTCCATTACTCTAAAATAAATATGCAAATATTAATTAAGTGCAATGAAATAACAAAATAAATAGATTAAACTATAGTAAAAAAATAGAAGGAATTTGAAAAATGTAATTGCAAAAAATAACTTTGAAAAATATAGAAAACGTAATTGCAATAATAAAATATATAAATAATTAATAAGAACAATTTAGAGCAAAATGAAATTTTGAGAGAGTGAGTGTAGAAGAGATTGAGATTGAGAGAGAAGAAATGATGTAAAATTGGTAGGAATGGGGTGTGGATATTTATAGAGTTGAAGAAAAAAAGAAAAAAAAAACAAACAAATAGGGTTATGACTGTTGGAACCGTCGATTCCAATGGTCGGATGGCGTTCGAGCCGCCAGTTCATATCGGTTCCGAACCGCCGGTTCAACGGTTTTTAGATGGGGTCAAACCAGAACCTAAACCGCAACCATCAGGTTTCGGTCGGCTGGTTCCGATTTTGACCAGTTTTAACATGTTTTGACAGGTTCAATTCGTCATTTCCGATTCACTTTTTACACCTCTAATAACAAATCTCAAAATTCCGCTGAAGTAACCTCAATCTACCTCATGCGACCTCAAATATAGTTATTCAAATCTCGAATCAATGGGAGTCACCACATCTAAAATTATAACATCAGTAAATATTCTCTTTAGAGAATCAGGAACCATTATCCAAATTTCCCCAACGAATCTCCTCTAATCAGAGTGCTACCGACTCAAAGTTTCTAACGAAGATTAATGCAATAAGCAAAAGTATGGTACCAAAACCAAATAGAAATCAAATGGCATATGAACAAGAGTTTAAATGACTATATGAATCCCTCAGATCCGCTACAAAATTCGCTCAAAACATCCTCCTAAGAGGCACGCTGTGACGACAGCAAATGAGGTGATGCCCCAACCTCCAAATAACTATGCGAACCCCTCAGATTCGCTACAAAATGATCAGTGGCCTCAGCGGTGTCCCCAAGCTGGCGACTCGGAACGTGAATCCATATCTAAGAATGAAACTGAAAAACAGAATGCATGCGCAAAAATCAGAATGTCGACCATCGCCACAGTACCACGATAACAAGCAGAAGAGTATGCAGAGGCAAATCAAACTGTCTCGATCAAAGATACGTAGACTCCACAACTGACCCAGATAATATGAAACTTAACGCTCTGATACCAACTCTGTCACGACCTGTTCCGATACCATGGCCGGCATACGGGGCGAACCGTCTATAGGAGCCTAGTCTATCTCGTACAAGCCTCAAAGAACAAAACCAAAACTAATTTATCGAAAACAATACTAAAACCATTTTCAAGGTTAGTGAATAAAAATTCAAATTTAGTTAAAACATAAGTTTTATCAATAATAATAAAATATGTGATAAATAATAGATCATGTTTAAATACTAAATAAGTATAAAATACATATACCCACAAGATTACCGGTGTAAAGCAACTAACAAAATAAATAATTGAACCCGAACAGAAAGGCACTAACTGCGACTGTAGAAATGCCTCACTGAGTGTCGAAAGCTACTAGATCGTAATCAACCAAAATCACCTGCAAATGAGAATACGGGAAAATAGACAGAAAACAAAAGAGTAAGAATCCTTAGTGAGGAAACGGTACTCTAGAACGATATCGGACCTCACGCAAACTATTTTGAAAACGTTTAGAAAATTTTACATGCAGATATATGTGTATGTACATATACACGCTAGGTACCAAATAGTAATTTCAAAATTCATTTCGAAATCGTTTTTCAATCAAGGCAAACAACAAATGAGCAATCATATAAAAACATTTATTTACAAATCATAATTTTATTTGTAAACCATAAATCGCAACTATCAAAGTATTTCTTTTAAAATCATACAACACAAAATTGACATATTTGGTTTCAAATCATATAAGCTCAAAACTCCAAATATTGATTTGCAAAACATATCATATCGAAAAAAATCTAACATGTGACTAATATCAAAATCATTTTCAGATTTAAAACATGGTTTCAGAGTCAAAATATATATCAAATATATGGGACCAAAGCAAAGATGTGCATCCAACACTAATAATAAAGATGATGTGGACTCCACCACTAATCAATATCAAATTATATGTTGGATCAGAACACATGGCTACTGGCATCCCTGGTAGTTAGGATTTCTCAAAACATTGGTATAACAAATGTCATGATTCACCCCGTAATAGAAGATTTCCATATAAGAAAAACTAGAGCATACTAATAAATAATATGAAACTAAAGCATACAATTCAGCATCAAAATCAGATGGAAGATATATAATACATATATATCAATTTCAAAACATAATAGTGGTTACACCACTGTCAAAACATGAAATATCTGATTTCATAAATCAATTGACAAAATGAAATAAATAACCTTTATTTCATAGAAATACAAATTCATCCGAATATTCATTTCGAAAAAATATTTTCTCTCTTATAAATCAAATACTCTTATCAGCAAAACATTTACTTCAAAACGTAATAACTATTCCATAATTTTCCAAGAATACAAAACAATTATTTTTAAAATACTGAATAAGGGATTCTCTACAGAGAATATCTCAAAAATCCAAAGTAGAGTGGTTATTACCAAAACTATAATAAATATCCAAATACGATATTTATTTTAAAACCATCAAAGTTTCCAAAGAAACTAAGTTCTACAACAGAGGTTTCACATTAGTCAAATTTTAAGATTTTCTATCATTTACTTAATTTAGATGACATGATATAGTCGTAACACAAAAAAAACATATAAGGTAGAGAGACACAGTCTATGTGTCTAAAACTGCCATTTCACTCATCTGGACGCCGAACAAATAATCTAGATCACAGTACATCGGTGAATGATTGGTCTCCTCATAAACCAAGCAGAACTGGAATAGACATACCAAGATCAAAAATCTATATAGTACCATGACTGTATCGAAATACGTACAAATGCATATGCAGACTCAAATACTCGAACAGAGCCCAAAAACCCTTTTTCATACCAAAGTCTAATATAATAATCAAATATTACACCTCGGTGTAAAATTACAATTTGATCCCCAAGAATATAAAAAATTACTCACTAGTCCCAGTCAAGTAAAATTATGAAGTAGTCCTCGAAGTATTCAAAAATTACAAAAGATCCGCCAAGTAGTCATAATTTTCAAAAAAGTCCTCAAACTCTCAGAAATTACAATTCTATACCGAAGTCCTCAAAGTTACAAAAATGTGTCCAAGTTTCCAAAATTACGAATCTGAACCTCAGGTTTCTAAAATTACAAATTTATACTTCAGTATTCAAAATTTACAAATTTAGACCTCAATCTTCTGAAATTACAAATCTATACTCAACTTTTTAGAAATTTAAAAAACTGACAGTAGACCAAAATTTATTCTAAAAACACCAAAATCTGGATTCGACCGACAAAAATTGAAACAAAAAACACATTGGTCGATCTCAACCTCAGGAACATTAATCCATCAACAAATTCACCAAACAAACATCAATATTGCTCAAAATTAACCAAAACCGTCCAATCCCTAACCCATCTAAAAAACTCATCAAATCTTTTGATTCAAAGCTTGATTCATGTTCATTCAAGTCCCCTCTAACCTATTCTAACATTCTCTAACATCAGAACATCACGAATCATCCAAGAATTGAAACCCTAGTTCAACTCTTCCAAACTCAAACCCATGGATTAAAAACATGAAAACAGAATCAAAAACAAGAAAAGAATGGTAATCTTACCTCCAAAGATGATTAGGAACGTTGGGCAAACAATGAGGAAGTGAGAGAACCGATCTGATGGTGAGAGAGGGCGAAACAAACAAGTGACGAAGGAAATGGTCGGGGTTCGGATATATATAGAAAATGGATGCTCACGTACGTGAATCAAAGGTTAACGTACGTGAGCAACAATCTCACTTACGTTAGAAGCAACTTACGTAAATCAACAGGGTCAAAAATTATGTCCAAAAGCTTTAGATCCGAAAGAAAACACAACATCACGTACATGACATGATTTCTCATGTACGTGAATCAAAACCAAGCTCCAGCTCATGTACGTGACTTTCTTACCTCACGTACGTGAGCACAAGTGCAGCTTACGTACGTTAGCCTTATGCCTAACGTATGTAAGGCTTGCCAAAAATGCTCCACTTGATTTACTTTATTTCCAGACACGCATTAGACCATTCCCGAGGCTTAACAACATGAAACCTTACATGATTAACATCATTAACATCCTCAAACACAAGATCAATACCTCAAATATCAAAGATTAGGATCGAAACCAATCGAAATAAATCGGGACTGGTCGGAATGCTACAGAAGATAAGTCAGAATTGGACGAGATATTACACTCAAAATGAAACCACCATAACCATATTGAAAAATCCATCTGGAGTAATTTGTGCCATCGTAGAGTGGAGATCTGTACTCTGTAGAGTGAGACACTGACTTCAAATGTAATTCAGAGACCCAATTAAATATGGGAATTTAACATATGTACATAACCTTTTGAAACTAATTGCATACTTGCATCTCTAAGTAATATTAGAATTCTATTTACATATCTAAAAAAATGTACAGATGTGAATCTCCTATAATTAAGGAGAAAAAAAAAAGAAAATGTGCTAAATTAAGGGAAATGAATGTCAAACACATCCCTAAAAAATTGGAGAAAAAAGGAAACATTTAACCAATTAATTACATACATTAACTGCTCTACAAAAGTAGAAAACAAAAAAAATCATCTATATGTATAGGTACTGGAAACGTATCGATTGATATATCAATCTGTTTGAACAACGTAACAGAGAAAACTACAACCTAAGAGATATAAAGTTAAATTAGATTTCAAATTCACCTGGGTATCGATTGAGGGAACTGTTGACTTGCAGTAATGAAGGATTTATTATTAGCGAATTCAATTGGAGGCCAAATAAACAACAATACTGTTTCTAAATTTTCTACTTTCTTCAATGGTTTGTGTAAGTCCGGATGGAAGGAGTGTAACAGTGCGTGTGTGAGAGATAAAGATAGAGGAGAATGGAGAAGAAATTAGTTGTAAGTGTTTTTTTTTTTAAATAATAATTAAGGGATAATACAAGACAATTTGCTATAACAATACCACCAATAGTCCCTATATATATTATTTAATTCAATTTTATTTTACCATTTATCTTAAATTTAAATTTGATCTTTTTTTTCAATAATTAATATTTTATTATTAAATTAAAAATAAATAAATTTATTAATAAAATATTAATTATTAAAAAAATAGATCAAATTCAAATTTCAAAATAAATAGTATAAAAAAATTAAATATAATATTATAAAAAGTCGAGACAATGAATCTGTTGGTGGTGCGCTTAATGATTGAAGAGTCATGATTTCTCTCTTCTGATATGTATTTGTATATTCCAGCAACTAGAACCAGATTCTGTTTTAACATGGAAATAGCTTTCTTAAATTGAAAATACTTTTGAACACTGCTATGTTATTGCAATATTTTTTCAAAGGGTTACACAGGGGGTAATTTCCACCTTAAATATCAATACTTATCAACAAAAAGGGAAAAGGTTCAATTGCTTGGATTTCATGTCTAATGAGTTATTTTACTGGTTGAATGAATTATCTAACCATCTCAATTTTTTCACATCTTTATTTTCACTTCTCTTATGAACTTGAGCTCATACTACATAAGTTGCAAGTGTACCAAATTTCAAGTGCTTTGACAAAAAAAATAAAAACAACAATAAAAATAAAAAACACAATTTCCTTGTGAATAAAAATATTGATAAACCAAAAAACATTATTAGACTATATTGTCTTGAATTGTTAGAAGTTCTATAAAAAAAAAGAGACGCTTAGTATCATGTAAATTTCCTATAGTAACTTTGAGGCCTTCAAATTGTTTTTCCCTTTTTTGCTGTTAATTAAATTTGTCAAGCATCTAAGAAAACTCATTAAAAGCATAACTGCTGCTGCAAAATTTTATAATTTACATTAACATTTGAGGACAATTTTCATATATACATAAATGCATTGTACAACTTGTGTCCATGGGATAAAACCAGCCAACATGTTGCAGATGTCGACTTCATCTGAGAAAGTAGATCGTTGCAATGCGAATTTCTGGGAAATGCAACAATCATGATCGATGCACAACTAAACGTGAGGACGAGTTTCTGATCAACTAGAAGGGGGCAGTTCGGAGTTTCATCTTTGGTATCGTCTGGTTCAGATTGGCTCGTCATCAGGAAGCGTTTTTCTGTACTAGAAAATTAAGTTTTGGTTTGTCACCATCGGAACCATCCTTCTTCGCAGACAAATTTGCAGCTGCCTGTTCTTTCAGGGCTTCCTTTTCTAGTCTCTTCTTTTCAGCATCAGCCTGCCTTTCATTTTCCTCTCGTGACTTGTTGAACATCTTTACAAAGACGAACAAGATTTGAGTCACTGCAAAATTTCGAGCAAAGTAAGTGCACTGATGCAATTAACTTTTATCAAACTGGTGCTCCATAGAAGAGCATTGTTTGCTTATGCAAATTGAACAAAAAGATATAGCAATTAACTCGTCAATGCATGGACTCCGTAAACTGAAATGATCAGCATAATTAGCCAAAACTTTTTCATAATTAGCCAAAACTGAAATGATCAGCAGTATTAAAATCATATGATTTTACTGAATGTACAAACACGCCAAACACCAGTATCAGCTCAAATAGTTGCAAGATAAGAAATTTTGTATCAGACCTTGTTCAAAGGGACAACGTGCCGGGTCTTCTCCAAAATATTGAGACAATGAATCGGCATTTCTTCCCTGAAATCATTATAATTCTGGAATTTACGACGACAACGAAGGCAGTGAACTGCAGAGGAATGATTATAAGGAAATGAAAGCATTGAGAAATTACCACTTCAGAGTACAAGGATATAAGCGACCTCACTTCAGATTCTGCTGTATCAAGGAAATTCTTCAAAACCTGGCAAAAGGAGACTTCATTTTTCAGATGAGTGGAATGCAAATTTGAAGACTAAAACCTGTTTAATTTGGGATATTCCTAGAAAATGCCTAAATGATATCAGAAAGCTGATATTACAAAACTCAATTAAGCCAAGAATTCAACATCATGAAGAGTCTAATATCAAGCAAACCATGAGTGCATTCCCATACTCCAGAAACTGAATATTTAAACCGGCATCATATCTAGGTGTCTCATATATTCACTTGTTTCTTGTTGCTGCTACAACCAAGCCACCTTAATTTGCTTAGAAATAAAACATTTCACAAATATTCTCTCAACTGTAGGCATATTATATATATTCATCCAACTGAACAAGAAGATTTATCCCTTGTACTTAATTTCCTAATATGATATACTATTATCAACTGAAATTTGAAAATAAAAGGAGGAAATGTTCTAATAAGCAGATGCCGAAAAAGTAGTATCTTATAAGCAAAAATAAAAACAGCCAATATTTAAAGTTAATGACATTTGCATTGTCCCTCACCCCTTGAAATCCAGAAGATATTGCACCATCGTTTTCTGAAGCAGCAAGTTCTTGTTCTACCTTTTCAAGACCTTTACTCACAGCTTGCATTTCTTCAGCGAGGTTTTTCAATTGAATCTTTTCATTTGAAGTAGATGCACAAAAAAGAAAAAATAAAGTACACATCAACAAAACTATCACTAAACAAGTTTCATATTAGCACAGAGGAAACCCTGTACCAGACATCTATCAAGTGTACCTTAGAAGAAGCTTCCAAATGACAAAGATCCTTGTCAAAATCTAGCAATTCTGGCATCTTCTCAGCAAGAAGCTGGTTAAAGACAAAAGCAGCAGTTAAGTCATCCCAAAAGAGTTCCTACTATTAGAAAGAAGCAGTAGATAATGGAAATTAATGCAGGATGTATCAAGACAGATATGAAGCAACCTGTAACAAAGCATCAACTATAGGAGAATTTAGAAGTTATCCTATCACTTATTATTAGTTGTAAAATCTATCAAAAAATATTAGCCACTTTTTTACTGATAAGAAAATGAGTTCTTTAAACAAATTGAAGTATTGAGTAGAAAAATTTACTCTGAAGAACATGAGCAAATACACATTGAATTGCTCCATGATAACACTAATTTCTAGCCGTTTTACAAATAGTCAAATTCGTTTAGAATATTTTGAGAGAAAAAATGCATATGAAATGGCATTTCCATTTTATTTTGACAAATGTTGAGCTTACTTCTAGTGTTCAACCATATCTACCTTGCACAAATAGTGCATCAAAGTCATTTTGTTGTTTCTTGCACGAGTATCAGATAATTTGAGAAGACTGTCCAATTTGAACCCTACAGCAGATCCTACAGATTGCAAGTACACAAAGAAAAAGGCAATATATTAAAAAAAATCTAAATTTTAAACAAAAATAAGCAATTACAATTTTGAATTTTCAGACTGATACCCCGAGCAGTGCCCTGATTCAAAGCATTTCCTAATGTGAGAATCGTTTGCATTATCTGACGCAGTTTTGCCGACTCTTTTACCTGAAATAAAAGTTACATCATTAAAGGTGAATGATGGTTAAAAATGGATTCATTAATGTCCAAGAATGCCCGTCAACTTTCACTGTACCTCTTTAGCAGCAGCATTAATAGTATTCAGATTAGATCTTAAATCATTGACCTGAGCAAGCCAAACATGACGAGTACCAAGTAAGCCCACAATACAAGGAAGAATCAAATGATGAAAAATTAGGAAATCTACCTGACTAGAAAAGGTGATTTTGAAAGCAAATACTCGCAGTTTAGCTTCTACTCGAGGAACCTTCATTAGCTCCAGGAAAAACTGAACCAATAAACTGTTCATTAGCAATCTAGTCACACTGCAAGGAAGCAGTAAAACCGATAGCACTAGAAGTACCTGTTCACACTTTCCAAGCATCTCCTTATCACCTGTATAATTCTGCACATGCTAACAGAACTCAATAAAAAACATTTCTAACATTCAAAATCTTAAAGAAGCCAACAAGATGTGAATACATCCAGAATAATTAATCATATATAATAATTTGTCCTCAAATTGTAAAAGCTGTTACAGATTTTAAATTTCTTGTTAAAATTTCATTTTCTTTATCAATAAAAATTCAATAAAAAATAAGAAGAAACATATGGTTCCAAAAGCCAGAATAAAAATGAAAACTGATGAAACAGGCAGCAATCCCCCTCCAAAGTGCCTCAAAATAAGGAAAACATTAAACTTTAAAGCAGTCATACGGCAGCACATGGTTTTTAAAATATTATTCCTACATCCAAATGCATTAAATAACTGTCCAATCTTCATCCTTCAATAACCTTTCCTCTTATCGTGAACCTGTATTTTTTAAAACACTGCCAGAGAAGCAGGAAGCAGCTAAATCAACTCAGCGATACAGTCAGTTTTTGTCCATGATTAGAGTTTTTATTTATCAAAACCCAATAGTATCCAAGTGTTTTTTGTTGATGTTTAAAGAGATTTGTTCAGTTCCTATTAATTACTATTAGTTGTCTTAGAAGTCCTCAAAGAAGCAAAACTAATTTTACTCTGCATTAAGCCCTTCCGCACACCAAATAAAAAGTACAAAAACTAATAATTTTCAAATTTCACTGCACTGTGGTAATTTAAACTCCATAAGAAAGATCTATTTTCAAAACATGGATTTTATTTCAAGCCAATAGACATCTGATAACAGATAAGGATAAACATCACATCATAACATGCATTGCAGGACACTCCACATAACAAACTCCAGAAACACCAGCAGACCCATGCAAACTATGTAAATGCAAACATACAAACCAAACACTACCTTCAGCATTTCCATCTCTTCCTTGGTGGGACAGAATTTTATGAGATTCTCAACCTGGTCTATGTCCAAAGCTGAAGAATCCAAAGCAAGAATTGCATTCTGAAAAGAAAGATGAGAAAAAACAGGAACATCAATTCCACTATTAAAATTAAAAATAAAATGCATGAATTTTTCAAACCTATGAGATGCCAGAAATTACAAACGGCAATAGAGTATTTATGCAGAAAAATAGTATCACTGTCACTGGAGGACTCAGATATGAAATCTTCAAATTCAGGTAGGAAGGTTGCATTATCAGTTTTACAATGCTACTGCAATATTTAAGCAAAATTTATAATGACTAGTTCACCCTAGATCCTTTATGATTCAACTCACTCTGTTTTGAGAACAATGGCCTTCACTTTAAATCAACAGAATCAATCATATGCCAGCATCAAGATTTGTGCAAATAAGTGAAGAAGTTATAAAAACACTCAGATAAATTTCATTTATTTCCTAACATATATTATCTATCAAGTATCAAGATAACATAAGCGAAGGATTAGGAATAAAATCTAAAAAACAGGACCCCTAAATCATGAATTGGAAAACAAATATATGCCCCATGAGAACAAAGCCCTGACACTACTCAATTAAACAAGAAGGTCTGGACTTACAATCATTTCTGGCAAAGGAATTTTTATCTTTGTGAGCATTATTTCACAATTATACGCTCTACGCAAGTCCACCTGCATTGCAAAAAGAAACAAAAAAAATCAGCCAAAATGGGTAATGAAAATGCTTTCAAATCACATAAAATATATAATAGCATTTCCAATGTGTATGTTGAGAACACAGTTGCTACATCAGTGTCATTTAAATATGAGAAACAAATTAGGGTTTCCTTGACACATGAATTTCATGAAACTGTCAGCAATTACTGTGTGTAAGCAAACACAACATCAGTGACAGCTCTTTATTCTCCTTTATCACGATGTTTTGAATTGAAGAGTTTCATTCATATCAGGAATACTATGTTAACAATGTCAACCAACTAAATTTATGCATAATTACAATGGTCCTTACCCTTTCACTCGTCATTCTTAATGATGCAAAAAAGTAAAAGGAATATCATGAAATCAAAAATTTAGCAATTTGAAAGCTTCAAGCCATTCAATGTCTAGAATTTTCCATGTTTTCATGATAAAGAATCAACTGCAGGAAGAAGAATATAGAAAATAAAAAATACATTTGCTCCAACCTAAGCTAGAAAAAGAGAAACTTAAGATGCCTTACAATTTAAAATAATTCCATTACAGATCTGCAAATAATTAAGGCTTGCTCTGATGTAAGTATAGCATATAAACTTTGGGACAACATACTTTGAGTTCTACAAGCATTGCAGACTTCCCTCCACTAGGAACAAGCAATAGTAAGCCAATTTAAGACTCTAACAGACATGGTGGGTCAATAACAAAAAATGTATAGAAAGTTTGAACGTGCTAAGGACCAAAGTCTGGATCACTCAAGCATATCCATATCCAAGAAATTGCATAAATGGATCTACATGAGTACCTAAAAAGATAAAGTCAATTGTGAGTATTACCAACTGCACTTTCTCAGGTTTATTGATGCTGGAACCACGTCGACCTCCAGCTTTATTATTGCCATTCCCATCTGAAGCAGAAGCTGCTGAGAACAAACTCTCAAGTTCTGATATATCAATTTCAGGAGCCCTAAAAAAATTTGTCATGTGATAGTATAATAATTGTAAAACAACTCATTAGGAAAATCACACAGAAATAACAATATGAAATTAACACCATAGCAGGGGAAAAAAGAAGACAATGAACAATACACAAAGAGTTACTTTGAATATTAGATCTAAGCTGTCATTTTGGCCAAATGTTTTAAGGCTCAAATTCTATTTGCAGTTACCTTGATTGACTCTCCTGTTTTGGTGAATCAGCCCATAGACTTCCTTGCATTGCTCGAGTTACTTTCACCCAATGTAAGGGCTTTAATGAAGTCTTCTTTGGGGCAGCACTACCTAGACCACCTGTTCCTCGACCTCTTCCTTGACTAACAAGGCCTGAAGATGACTTGCCCCTACCAATGTTGGGAGGTGGTGGTGGCACATTAGAACCCTTTGCTCCAAGAGGTGGTGGTGGAGGACCTGGTGCCATGCTATGACTTGGTGGAGGAGGGGGCGTATTAGGAGCCTTGGGTATAGGTGCTAGTGGTGGAGGTGGAGGAACCGAACCAGAGCATTTTTGTCCTAAAGGAGGAAGGGGTGGAGGGGGAGGACCTGGTGGAAAACGGGAAGCAATTGGAGCCTTGGCTGATGGTAATGGTGGTGGAGGAGGAATGACTGAACTAAGGTGTGTAGGTCCTGACGAAGGGGGTGGAGGGGGAGGAGGAATAGGTGCCTTAACTCCATTTGGTGGTGCTGGTGGAGGTGGAGGAGGGGATGAACTAAGGTGCATAGGTCTTGAAGGAGGGGGAGGGGGAGGCGGAGGTGGAGGAACATTAGAAGTTTTGGACACTGATGTAGGTGGTGGAGGAGGAGGGACTGAACTAGAGCCTGTTGTTGCTGATGGAGGAGTACTATGAGCAAGAGCCTTTGACAATGGTGCTAGCAGTGGAGGGGGAGGAGGGGGTGGAGGAATTGGGCCGTTACCAACACTCTGGGCAACTTGAGATGAGGGTGAAAATGGTGAACTCAAAGATGACAATTTTGGAGGTGGAGGTGGAGGTGGCGGGCGAGGTGGGGGTGACGGTGGGTGTAAATTACTGGATGTAACTGAAGATGGTGGCAGCGGTGGTGGTGGCGGCAGCCGTGCAGGCAAAGATGAAGGTGGTAGAGGAGGTGGAGGTGGAACTTTACTTGAATTAAAACTGGAATCTTTTCCAGGAAACTTAGGAGGAAGAGGTGGTGGTGGAGGTGGCGGTAAACCTTTCCTACTGTTGGAAGGCAATGAAGTAGAATCTCCATCAAAGAAGCTAGGAGCTGGAGGTGGTTGAGTGGGTGATGTAGGATCTGTGTTACGTGCTACAGAAATTTTATTGGAGAAACCAAAAGGAGGAGGAGGAGGTGGTGGTGGTGGCGGCAAAGACCGTGGAGGAGAAGATTGGTCTTGTGGCCCACTGCCTTCCCTTTGACCCAGTACGTGATGAGGAGACGATGGAATAGTTTCCACAGACAAGTGAGATAGAGGTTCAGATGTGGCATTTGGATCATGCAGATCATCACTTTCAATTGGTACAGTGATTGAATCAATTGCGTTTGGAGAAATTGATTTTGTTGAATCTGCTGAAGACTTGAGAACAAAATCAAATGCTTCATCTGAACTATCAGCAGCACTAGATGCATTATTTTCATCTTCAGAATCAATAGGTGATGCATATGAACTCCCTTTACTCTGCAATTTGGATATCTCTCTCGCATCACTTAAGACAGAGAGTTGTTTTAGTAGCCAAAGAGCAGCATCATCACTATTATCAACCCATTCAACACCACTAAAAAGTTCTTGAACTCTTGAGAATGCTTCAATGGGCAAACCACCCTTCTCTTCACCATTTAAAATTGTAGTTTGAGCTTTTGGTGGGGAGATGCTCTCAACCTCCCCAAACAAAACCTGAATCAAGAATTTTAATTTCATAGTATGGATTGTGAAACTATAGAGAAGTAAGAAAAAAGGATGGGAAAGGTTTTACTAATGTAATCACCTCTGCTCGGAAGCCTTTCGGATAACGTTCCTTTGAACCCCAAAGAATTTCCAAGTTTTCAGCGTTGAGCATCAATATGTTGGATCGAATAAAGCCAGTATTAAACATTACGCGAAACATCATAACTTCCCTTTCTGGATCTAAGTCCAAATGCACACACTCTAATACAACATCTCCTTGCACCAAACACTGGACATCAATTTTAATGACATCACAATCTGCCTGTAGAAGAAAGAAAGAAAGAAATTTATATTCATATCAGTACAAATGAATAATTAATAATAACCAGTGACGATGATAGAAAATGATAACAAATGCCTTTTACCTGACAGTAATGCCGAAGGGATGTCTTCTTTTTCTTGGACGTGGAGAATAGCATTTGGGTCGAAAGTCCACTCTTTGCCAAAAGATTCCTACCAAAAATACGGATGATTGGCCTACAACCATTTTCCAAGTCAAAGCTAGGAACAGCACGAAGAATCACGCAGTCTAAAGAAAGTGCTCGTTCAGGTGGAGGCCACTCAGGTGCAATATTCCTTCTGGCCACATACTGAAGGTAACGGAGCTGAGAAGGTAAAGGATTGAGTGGCGATAACAGTTGCAAGAACCCTTTAGGAGCTTCTCTATGCACAATCTCCAGAGACCGTCGCTCACCACTGTGCAACTTCCTAAAAGTCAAGAAACTAGCCAAAAGGAATGCCAAGAGAGGCCAACCCCCTCTCTCGCAATGAAGAAGGACAACATTCTGCTGATTTTCTTGAGAAAGCCAACTATCACAAATGCAAAGAAAATGCTGAATCAACGACAATGGCAGCAGTGGACAGCCCTCATACTGCCGTGGATAATCCATCACAGTGACATCATACTGGGACAAAATCTCCGCAAACTGGCTACGTTTCTCGCCCTCACGAAAATTAAAGGCGAGAAACGATGAGGCAGGAAATTCCTCATGCAATTCAGTTGTGATTTCGTGCAAATATATTTCATACATTCCATCAGGCAAAACCTCAGTCGAAAAACAAGAATCAAACACTGCCATATTCACACACAAAAGCGAATAATCAAAACAAACAAATCAATTAGATCAGCAACCTAAGACAAGGGATAACTGAGGCCAAGTCTATTAATTCCTTACCATATACTCTATCAACAAACTCCAGTAATCCATCTGGGGGCCTTTTGTAAAAAAATCTACTCAAGAGGGACATTTCCGGAAACTAAATTCATAAATTAAGCTATAACCTGCAAAAGAAAACATTACAGGTAAACACATCTTCGAGTTCAGAATTATCAAAAATGATATTTACAAAATTCCGAATTGAAATTCAACTTTCTTAGTGAACAAAAACCGTTGCGATAACTTAAAGAAAATTTGATGATATATCAGAAATTAAACAAATGTGAAAACGATATACAAGAAGAGAAAACGAGTTCAAAGGGAAGATATATGAGAGAGAGAGAGAGAGAGAGAGAGAGAGATGAGACGTACCTGAAGAAGAGTTAAGAGGAGGAAGAAGAAGAGAGTGGAACTGCTAGCGGTGTTTACAGGAGCTGGGAGCGTGTGTATTATTATTATTATATTTTTTTTATTTGAACTTTCAATTTGGGGACGAAATAGTGGAATGGAATTTTTCAATTTTTTTCTTTTCTTTTTGAAATATATGGGCCGAGGGTTAATTTGGGCCTGCAACGATCTGGACTTTGAGCCCATTAATATGGGCCTGAATGTCGCGTGCTTGTTTGGTTTTAGGGTCAATTACCAAACCATCACTCGTTTAAAAATTTTATTAACGGCGTTGTATTTTTCTCAATCTTCACCACAATATCTTAATTCATAAGAACAAATATTTCTTATGAAACGAATCGCACCAAAAATCAAATTTACTCCTTGTTTTTTTGTTCTCTTCATTTTAGTCCTTTTTTCACTCAGACTATTTTTTCACATCAGAATTAATCCTTTTTTACTTTCTTATTTTTCCCTCCAATTTTTTATTTTATAAATTATTTGATTTATTTTTAATTTCAAATTACTATACCAAATTTTCGCCAACTTACCATAAGTTTTTAAATTTTTAAAAAATTAAAAACAGCTTTAAATAATATCAATTCTTTTAATTATCAAGTCCTTTTTATTTTTTTTTAAAAGCCTAACTAAAAACCAAATGAAACATAAAAACTAAATTAAAAGTCAATTTATATTTTTTAAAACAACAAATAAAGAAAATAAACCTTATGTCAATTTTTAGTTTTTATTTAAATTTTTTTTTTACTAAAAAAAACTTATATCAACCTTAAATAAACCTTATATCAACCCTCTTTTTTTCATGCGAATTTTTTTCACTAAAAAAAACCGTATATCAATTTTTTTTAAATGAATTCTTATAAACTTTAAGTAAACCTTATATCAACCTTCATTTTCTTTCCATACAAAATTTCCTTCTT
>CAODLS010326804.1:0-21979 GCA_948243855.1 Flueggea neowawraea
ATTAGTAAAGGTGTGAACCGGGACGTGAACCGAGACCAATTGGCAAGCCCAACTGAGTTAGGAATGAAATAGGTTCGTTAGCCTATTTGGAAGGTTATAAAATGAGCTTTGCTCCTTCCATTCTCATTCACTCCGACAACATAGAGAGAGAGAGAAAGAGCTCTCAACCGAGAGAAAGAGAGGTTTTGCCTCCTGTTCTGAGTCCTACACAGATCACGTGTGATATCTAGACTGCGAAACATCTGAGCATTTGACATTTCAACCGTGATTTGTTTGCAAAACCAACATAGAACTGGTCCTGCTCCGCTGCTAGTTTCCGTTGGAATCGATGTTAGTAAGTCGAACATATTTATTATATTGTTTATTAGTTAAACCGATATGCAATTCCTTCATTGGTATGAGAACCAACACTAGTTTTTCGATTATGTTTTGAAAATATTGTTGGTCTCTGTCTAAGATGCCTATTGTGATTTTTTGGTATTCAACTTTCTATCTCGAACGTCATTTTTGGTTCGAGTCCGTCCGGAGTCAAATTTTGAAAGTTGGAATTTTAAAATTCTGACAAAATATTTGAGATCAGTGACCTTAAAAACGTTACCTGCCAAAATTTTGTTGCGAAATTCCATCAGAAGGTCATCAAATGGACGAAAACCTGATCGAAAAATACTGAGTGAAGCAACACAAATGAATTTGTTAATCTAATCTGAAATAATGGTGTGACACGTTTCTATTGGTTGCACGCTGATCACTCGGATCGCGGCACGTGGCAATGGTAGAAGGATCAAAAAAGACACACGGACCAATCACATTTCGCCATGTGGCACACGATCAAAACGGTCAAAGTTGACTGCGCAAAACATGAACGAATTATATATCGACACATATCTTTGTGCAGTCGTGACAAGTGGTTTCTCGCAACGTTGACACGTGGACGTATGTGACGTCAACACATGGCAGAGTAGACTGCGACACGTGGCAATAGTAAGCCTTGACACATGGATGAATCATTGTCTGAGATGTTGCAGCACGCTGTTTCGACACGTAGCCGTACAATATGATGACACGTGGCAGTTACTTGGACCAGCTCAAAAAGGCTTATGAGTGGCGCCTGAGCACTCGTGGCGGCGCATGGGGTTCCTATCCGGCTTGTGACACGTGTTCCGACCACCATTTTTCGTAATTTTTTTGTAGAAATTTAATTTGGATTTTTTTGAAATTTTAGGTATATTTTTCACAATTTTTTGAGTTCTTAAACTATTTTTTTTCCAATTTATTGGTGTATAAATAGTGCTAAAAAATTGTGAAAAATTGCATTTTTCTGCCAAGAATTATTTTGAAAATTAGTTTCCAAAATAATTAGTTTTAAACATGCAAATGTGGTTCTTATTTAGATAATTAAAATTAGATTTTAATTATTTGGGAAATACGTTTGTTCGTATATATCCATTTTATTTGTAATTTATTACGAATATACGAATGAGGTAAAATTACGTTTTATTGAACATAGTGTAAATTGAGGAAGAATTTTCACGACTCTCAAAAGAGAATATTTTGGGATGGTAGTTATCGTAAATGAGATTTGATTGTGCATTAAGTGTACAATAGTGATGAATGTTTACTTACTTTATAAAAGATTATGATATTCATCACCGGTATTGGTTAAACTATTGGTCTATACTAGAATTTTATGAAACTATGATTTCCTAAGTGTTGAGGAAAGATACTTAGAGATTCTAGTGAGTTAAGAACGTTTTGAAATTGGTATGTCCAATATCACCATGGTCGCAAAAAGAGAGATTGTGAGAAGTGAGAAATCTATTTTAAGGTCGTATGATTTATAAAATTTTTGATAAGTTGGCACGGCTATTTATGAATTCTATTTTAGCACTTTGGAAAAGGTTCATCGTGTATCTAATTGGCAGACATGTGTTTAATACTATATTTGTGTAGTATTATTCTTTGGGGATATTAACATTATTTGTGTGTTGATGTTTTCTAATGTTAATGTATATATATTAACATTGAGATAGATTGTTTGGATTACATGTTAGTTTAATAAATTATGATTATTTTATTTATTATTTTGGCTTATTATTGTGTTAATTTGTCTTAATTTTATACAATATTTTATGTGTTGAATATATTGACTGATTATTGAGTTTGCCTAAATAATTGAGATGACGAACATAGATTCTCCTAAGTCAAGTGGAGTTTAAAAGTGAATCCAAATAGTCATTATTTATTATCTATAAAATTAAAGATAGTATAGTTAAGTGTTAAGACCGAGATAGTAAATGTGCACCTAGTGTACATTTCGATTCAAAACTTAATAAGAGACTATGCTAGTTTAATTTTTGGTTGGATAGTAAATGTATGTATATTGTCGAATGAATTACTTGTGTGTAACTATGTCTTATTGTTTGACATGTTATTTGTGTGATTCACTGCTTATAAAAGTCGATTGAATATATGAATGTTAAAACTATGTTGAGTTTAGGTGGAAACAATCGTAATTCCTATATTAGGAAAATTTAGTATGTACTCTAAGAACTAAGTTTGTGCCCCTTTGAACTTGATTATGTCCAAATTCAGGAATGAGTAGAATACCACTCAACATATTTTGGACTAAAATGTCTGTAAAATGTGGAAGTTATAAAATTCTACGATAATTATCATCTTGTTAGTGCAAAAGATGATGTATTCACTTGGCTAATTTACAAGTATCAAGATGCAATATATTTGTAATTTGCATTTTAAGAATAGTTAATTGGCGTGACACTAACTAAGCACGTAGTCTTTGACCATCGACTGATACTTGTTATAAAACGTAATCATTCGATTAGATGTGTAAGACCTATATGATTAGAGAGCTTAGTGATACCGATCATTGTTTGATCAAGGAAAAGCTCCAAAGTAGTTATCCATTTATTGCCTAGAAGTTAGGAGCAAATCAAATTACACCTAATCCGCGTTTATTTCAAACATGAGATCGTGATGAATTAAATAACATCTTATTCTATTGGAGAAATTCCAATACAAAGGCAAGGAAAAAAGTTTAAGAACATTAAGTCCTTAAGAAGTAGAGACTAAACAGAATTATGAGGAAATCTACGAACATGAATAACACTGACATTTTGTGAGTAAAATGTTAAAAACCAAAGGTGCACAATATGTAAGATAATACACCTTTGAAGGTATGTTGCTCAAACTCACGCAAGTGAGAATAGTTACATTGTTCGATGTTCTCTATTAAATTTCGTCATTAGTGGATTATTAATTCAACTTTTAGGATCCTCAAAATGAAATTTTAATGTGACTTCATTAGACACCAACTAGTTCTAAGAAGGAACAAGTTGCATATGCAAAGAACAACTTAAAAGTGGAAGTTTAAAGTGTTGGTGTGTGTAAGTTAGTCTTATACAAAAGCTGAAATTTTTCTTGCAAAAGATTATGTCATGATCATATTGAAGTTTGCCTTCAATTTGTGTTCTAACAATTATGGTATTTGTTAGATCTTGGTTGAGTGGAATACTACTTTGAACACAGAGAGAAATTGACGAGATTTTGATTTCTTTGTTTCTTTCTTTATCGTTGCAGATTGCAAAGGAGAGGATGAGGTCTTATTTGTCGGCCGTGGGTATTAAAGAGATTGAAGTTTGACTTCCTCGTTTTCAGATTTCTTGATTGAAGCTTGACTTCCTCTTTTACAGCTTCGCTTGTTCAACATGATTCCGTAAATTCTAGTTAAATTAGAAGAGAGGAGTTGTTTTTCTTTCTTGGATTTTGATTCTATAAATTTTGCAAATTCATGGTAAATTTACGGAGAAAGAAGGTTTTTCATATGGGTGTGTTTATGTTCTATTGAAGGGAACCGATGGAGTGGTGAGAGAAAGAGAGAGAGAGGGAGAGAGAAACATGGAGATGTTTGAAAAAAAATTGGAGTGAGCTTTGGTTTGGTTAAATCAAGCTTAGAAATGTCTTGGTTTAATTTTGTTAGGAGTGGGTTTTAAGTTAGAACTGATTATGGAGGTTCAGGTGGACGAGATTCGATGGAAGAAGAGATGAAAGTCGTTAGTTGTTTCAAATTCATATGTGGGCCTGTTTCGAATTCGAGAGAGAGCAATGAAGATGGTGATGATGGGTAGACGGAGAAGAAAGGAAGTGAATGGGTTCATTTGTTTTTAGAGTTGATTTTCAGTTTTGGTTTTTTTGGGTTTGGTTTTGGAAGGATTAGATTGTGTGTGTATCTTAAGAGAGAGGAATGATTGTTTGGGTTTTAATTCTGGTTGGGTTCTGGTCGGTTTGATTATCGGTTTGGGTTATGTGATGGGTTATGAGAAGGTCAGGTCAAGTCTTTCGGGTCGAGTTTGTGGGGCATTACTTACTACCACATCGGCAATGCACTTGTCCGAAATTGAAGACACATGGCATGGTATTACTCAGTTGGCCAATTTTTTGGGCAAGGTGACCAAAATGAAGCAATTAAACTCAGATGTGACCGTGGAGTAGCAAAATTTTCTTTTGTGACCACACTTGATCAATACCTATTCTTTTGTGACCATAGGAATTATTAACCCTCAAGAATGGTCGAGATTTGAAACTAAGATTTTGATAAGGAACAGAGCGAAGGCACTTAAAGAGAAGGCGAAAATGGCTACTCAAGAAGGAGGATCATCATGGTCTGAATTGACTGCTTCGTTGGAAGAATTGAAGTCCTTGAAACAAGCAAGTAAAGCACAAACTAGATCGAAAAATTTAATAATAATGAGTATATAGTTTCTGGCATTCTATTGCCATTCAAGTAGGTTAGATTCCTGCATTGAAGCACTGGTTTTTGAAATCTCATGGAAAAATTGTCGGAAAAAAATATGACTGGTTTGATTTGTCTTTCAGTTTGATTTGTCTATCTTACTAATTTGCAATATTTTGAAGAGAATGAGAATCCATGCAAAATCTTAAAAGAAAAATTGAAAGGGACTGACTTTTCTTGGCAAAAGCAGTAAAACACATCATGTTTCCAGTAAGAAAAAAAGATGGGTTTTTTTTTTATTTTATGACTAATTTTATTGTCTTAAATAAACATATATTATCAAATTATTCCTATTGATTTGCCAAATTACTCTTAAAAGTAAGAACAATTCGTAATCTGTATCAACTCAAAATCAAAAAATATATAAAATATATTACACTTAATATTTTTTGATAACTTATTTTATTTATTTTTACTAAAAAATAAATTTATAATATTTTAATATTAGAGTTAATTTTAGCAATAATAAACTATTTGCACTACGTAATAATTTGGATGCTAATCAATGAGTTATAAGTACTGCAATTAATTCTAATATTAAAAAATTATGTAAGTTGGGTCTCCCATAAAAATAAATAAAATAACTTATATAAAAAAAAACTTGGATGCCATGTATATATATATCTTCTTAATCTAATGAATTAGCCAAATTTTTCTCTGAACGTCTTTTTCTCCCGCCATTTTTGACTAGCCAGCGACTTGGAAAATAACAATATGTGTGAGCACCAAGACAAATCCATTAAATTTAAGTTGACTATATTAAATTGTTCATGTCCATGTCACGTTATCAAATTCATTTTAAATACATACACTGCAGTGCTTTGCGTGATATAATTGTGTATCTATAAATATGAAATACAAGCATGGTGATGAGCAAGAAAATCGCAGCAGCCAAGCGATGAAAAATGCCACTATTTTTTAGCTTATAAAATTTTAGCATTTTATTTAATCAAATTATCAACCCTCATTCGCCAATTCAATTTCCTATACTTCCTGTCTTACTCACCACAACAAAATTCTATCAACTCTAACGGTTACATGGATTCAGAGTCGAATCAGGTTCATATCATATTCTTCGTACACATGGGCCGTGGCCACTTGCTGCCTGCAGTAGACATGGCTAGAATCTTTGCCAGACGTGGTGCGAAGGCCACCATTGTTACGACTCCAATCGCTGCAAGTAAAATTTCTAAAGCAATAGAAAGAGATAAAAACTCGGGTTTCGATATCAGCATTCACACTATCAAATTCCCAGCTGCCGAAGTTGGGTTACCAGAAGGGTTTGAGAATCCAAGTTCTCTTACTTCAGCAGACATGGTTCCCAAGTTCCTGAAGGCCGTAACCATGCTTCAGGAACCACTTGAGCAGTTCCTAAAACACTGCAATCCCACTTGTCTGGTGCCGGATGTGATGTTTACATGGACTAAAGAAGTTGCAGAAAAGATTGGAATTCCAAGATTCTTTTTCAGTGGATCATGCTGCTTTTCTATGTGTGTTTTTGATTGCCTGAAAAAACATCAACCTTACAAGAAAGTGGACTCTGACTTTGAGCCATTCATTGTTCCTGGAATTCCAGACCAGATAAAGATGAAGAAACTTCAAATACCGAGTTACATGAAAGAGGAAACTGATAATAAGAGTGAGGAGGCAAAACGCCTGGATCAATTTAAAGAAGCCGAAATGACTAGTTACGGAATTCTGGCAAATAGCTTCAATGAGCTTGAGCCGGCGTATTCAGAGCTCTACAGTAAAATAACCGGAAGGAAAGTATGGCTTATCGGTCCTGTTTCGTCGTGCAATAAGGACATGGAAGATCAGCTGGAAAGAGGGGATTTAGCTTGCATCAATGGGAGTGAGTGTCTAAGCTGGCTAGATTCAAAGAAACCTAACTCGGTTCTCTATGCCTGTTTCGGAAGCGCTGCCAATTTTTCGACGGCTCAGTTGCAGGAGATCGCTTCAGGGCTTGAACTTTCAGGAAAGAATTTCGTTTGGGTAGTGAGAAACAGAGAGAAAACAGGACAAGATGCAGACGACTGGTTGCCTGAAGGTTTCGAGAAGCGGGTAGAAGGGAAAGGTCTGATTATCAGAGGATGGGCACCGCAAGTGCTGATTCTTGAACACCAAGCGATTGGAGGGTTCATAACTCACTGCGGATGGAACTCGACGTTAGAAGCATTGACTGCAGGAGTTCCAATGGTCACTTGGCCCCGCGCCTCAGAGCAGTTCATGAATGAGAAATTGATTACTGATGTTCTGAAAGTAGGAGTTGGAGTTGGTGCTCAAGAATGGTCAAGATTTGAAATGAAGATTTTGATAAGAAAGGAAGAAATAGAAAAGGCTGTGACTAAATTAATGGACAGTGACGATGCAGAGATGATAAGAAACAGAGCGAAGGCACTCAAAGAGAAGGCGAAAATGGCTACTCAAGAAGGAGGAACATCATGGTCTGAATTGACTGCTTTGTTAGAAGAATTAAAGTCCTTGAAGACAAGCAAGTAAAGCACAAACTAGATCGAAAAATTTAATAATAATGAAAATATTGTTTCTGGCATTCTATTGCCATTCAAGTAGGTTAGATTCCTCAATTGAAGCACTATTATTTGAAATTTTCAGGAAAAATTGTCGGGAAAAAATATGACTTGTTTGATTTGTCTCAGTTTGATGAATTGTTTGTGCGCAACACCATGCTATCTTTCAAATTTGCAATATTTTGAAGAGAATGAGAATCCATGCAAAATCTTAAGAGAGAACTTGAAAAGAACCGACTTTTTTTGGCAAAAGCAGTAAAACACAGCATGTTTCGAGTAAGAAAAAATATGTGTTTCTTAATTTAAAATAAATTTTCTTCTCTTAAATAAACATATATTACTAAATTGTCTCTGTTAATTTATCAAAATACTCCAAAAGTAAGAACAATTCATAATCCGTATCAATTCAAAACTAAAAAAATTGTCTTAAATTCAGACACCAAGGATTTCTCTTCGAGTAAATATAATTTATTCATTCATTGTATAAGTGTTGAATTTATAGAGAATATAAATTAGCTAAAAACAAATAAAATTGTTAAGACTTCTTCAAGGTATTCCTAAAGAAATTTCTAACAAAGCCCAAGATTTCCGCAAAATATCAAAGGTGTATTTTGGCATATGGTACATGATAATGTATGACACAATATACCATATTTGATAAAACAATAGCACTTGGCAAGGATCCTTCTTTTGATAAGCTTAATTAGAATATCCAAGTGCACTATCTGATTTTCGACATCGATCTTTTACTCAACAAAAAGGATACTTCTTGTCATGTTTAGTCTTATGAATTTTGTTCCTTCCTCACCTAAATTGTCAATGGGACATTTCATTTTCTTTTTGGTTTTTAAAAGGAACAATTACTATTTCGTGTTTGAGATAATTCGTAATTTTCGATTGTGCCACTCAGTTTTCAAAAGGTTCATATTATCTCCATGACCGTTAACGCCATCAATTTTTCTTCAAGAAAAATGTAAAAGTACCAATATACCCCCGTATTCTTTTTTTTTAATTCTTCTTATTTCTCCCTCTCTCTGTCTTTCTCTCTCCCTCTCTTTGCCTCTCTCTCTCACCCACTCTCTCTTTACTCCTTTCTTTCTCTCTCCCCTCTCTCTTGGTCTCTCTGACCTACATTCTGACTTAAATATAAACCCTAACCTATCCGACCCGCTTCCAATCCAATCTCCAAACGAGAAATCCCATGCCACAGTCAGCCTCCACCATAAAAGAACTATAGTCGTCGTTGTTCTCTCTCTCTCTCTCTCTCTCTCTCTCACTGAATCTTCAATCACCTCTGCCACCATCGTGCTCTCTCCTACCACCACATCTCCATCATCGAACATTCGTTGCCTCCTCATTCTTCACTTCTTCTCTCTATCACTCTCAATCTGGGTTGATTTGGAAACCTAATTTTCAAGTTGAGTTGATTTTGATTTCAGTTTGTGTTGATTTTAGTTGATTTTGATTGCAATTTGTTGATGGGGAATGAGAGAGAGAGAGAGAGAGAGAGAGACAGTGTGGGGAGTGAATCGTTAATGGAAGGATTGGGAATGGACTAGAAGGTGTGGATGGCAAATGAGAGGTTGTTGGGAGAGAGGGAGTAGTGCTCAAGCAGTTGGGAGCGGGTGTTGTTAAGTGTGCTTAAATTTGCAAAAGGAGTTGGGAGATGGTTGTGATGAGCTAGGCTTGGAGTTGTTTGACGTGGGTGAGTGGTTTTTTATTTTTCGATTGAATTTGCTGATGAGTAGAGTTTGGTATACATATTGTGATTGTCTTCAAAATAAAGTTTGCTATCAAATTAGAGTTTTCATTTTTCTAGTTGTGATTTGATTGGTGTATTTGGTGGGTGTAGTTGTGTTGGTGGTGGTAGTGGTGCAACTGTTTCATGGTGGGTGGAGCTGGGGAGGTGATTGATGGTGGTGAGAGAGATGAGATATAAGGTTAAGATGAGAGATACAAGGGTATAATAGTCATTACAGCTACGTTAGCATGTGTTCTACATGCCGCATCATTAAAGATGATGTGTTCTGTTAGTCTGGGCTAACGGCTTTAACAACCAATGATACAATAGAAGCCTTTTAAAAACAATGTGGTGCAATCGGAGATTACGAATTACCTTAGGGACGAAAGAGTAATTGCTCCTTTTTAAAATTACTCCAATCTAAATTAATTAATTTTAGAAATATCCTGCTTATAACTAATTAGTAATTTTTTTGAAATACATTTATTTAATTAATTAATTATATTATAAATTATGTATAGTTTATATTTAATTACTTTTTAGGCTTAAAGAATAAAAATATTTTAATAATTAAAAATTTAAAATCATAAAATATATTACACATAATTTTTTTATAACTCATTTTATTTATTTTTATTAGAAAATGAACCAACAACTTCTTAATATTGGAGTTGTCTTTAACAATAACTAGATTATGGGCCCGTGAGGAGCGCGGTGCTCTCTAAAAATAAATGCTGAGAAAGATTAAAATATTATTTATTTTATAATGTCATTTATTTTTTGTTAATTAAATTTTCTCACATCATTTATTAATGAATATAAAATGAAATAAAAAATTACGTTTCACCTGATTTTTTATTAACATTTCATGTACTCTTTTTTTTTTTCAATTTTTTTATTTATTTTAATTAATTATTAAATAAAAAAACCATAAAATATCTGCGTAAATATTTGTTCAAATTTTCTTACACGTGATATAGACGATGATGTCATCTGGCAATGCGCTTAACCGATCTACTTGTGGTTTTCTGCAAATGGGTTGGTGTAATTTGTAATGCAGCGGCTCACTTAAATGACGATCTTTAACCGAACCAACCGGTCGGCTAATGGATTTGTTGGTTGAATTGGTTGGAAAACAACTTATTGATCTACTTCTCATTGTGTTTCTAAATCAATATTTTTGTATGGCTAAATAAGAGAAGGAAGGGTTTGTTGTTGGTGAAGTGAAGAGAAAGAGTATTTTGTATAGTATATGTGGAAGTAATTAGTGGGCTTATATATGAGTTCGTATCTTCTCCTAATAAGAGAAGGAAAATTTGTTGGTGGTAACACGTTATCTTAATCATTTTCTTGTATGTATTGCTAAATAGATTAATTAACAAAAAAGAAAAGAAAACAACCCTTTGATGTAATTAGTAAGAAGAAATATCGAGAGTTTGGCTCAACTCAAATTGGGATTATGAAACTGTCATTATCAGATTATAAAATTTGTCTCAAAACAGGAGTGATTTTGCAATTTAATTGGACTGTAAGGCTAGATAATTTTTATTTTTTATTTTTAAAAAAGAAGGGTAAATTATCATTCTATTACAATACCCTTTAGAGAACCCTCTAGCTATCTAAGAGTGGAAATTCTTACCCTACTTAATATTTCATGCAAATAAAATCTTAATGGTATATGTATTTCTGAATAAAAAATACTGTATGTATTTGATTTCAATTATTGATGAAATTTATTTTTACAAAGTAAAACGTAAATCTAAAAAAATGTTAGATTTTGAAATAAAGAAAAATGACTTTTCATCTTCTCTTCTTCAAATATACATTAATTATAATATAATGAAACTAATCAATTATAACTATAATTAAAGAGAAGGAATTTAAACATCAAAAGATCATCCATATTCCAATCAAATAACGATTCTCACAATATCATCTCAAGGAAATATCATTCTCCAACAACATAAACATACAAATAAACAATTCTTCAACTTACTTGTTGTCTGGAACACTATAATATATATAATATGATGAGCTACAAATTTATTGGTTATTACACCACTTGATAGCATATTTTATTTAGAATAACGTATTTTTACCAACTTATTGCCAATATTGGGATTGAATGATTTTACAATAATTTCGTTCTAGTATACTGATCATTTTCACGTTTTGACGACGTTAAGACTTCTTCCACACGTATCAATGGTATTATTATCTGCAAAGTTAGACTTCATCTTTTTTGGCACAATTTCTGGATAAAATTTGTGCTATCATTTTTTAGATATAATCAAGTGAAACAGCCTAGCCAGTTCGATGTTACAAAGATAAGCAAATATGAAATAATTTGTGTAATGAAAAGATGTTTTCAAGTTGATTCCAAAGACCTTTTCTTTTTTTACAGATATTTTTGTAATTCGGCTTATTTACTCATACTGTCAATTAAACTCATAACTCCTTAACATTAGAGTTAACCCTAATATCCCCGAGACCTATTCTTGATCATGACAAACCACCAAGTACAAAATGCTGACGACATCTAATAATTTGTTTTTTTTACCAATATTGATGAGTAATTTTACCTGCTCATTTTGCCAAAACCAAAACTCTACTAATTACACTATGATGTTTTCCTAGTGGATGTAGCAGGATTAGGGCCGATTTGAGTAAATGATTCTCGGAGTTGCAGTTGCGTTTCCCAACTATTTCCACTTTTGGAGCTATCAGTGGGAACAATGTGTTTCAATTACGAAATGTACTGATAGCTCCGTCGAACGATTTTCAACTGAACACTTACTTTGATTATGATTTTGTTAAGTTGACTATGAAAAAAATAACTAAAACATGATATAAGTTCCTTGCATATTCCTCCATCAAATCCTTCCTCAAAGAAGTAGCACATGATGGTTCTTTTTTTGTTTTCAATGAAATGTTCATAACCACTAATAAGTTAACTCAACTAATTAGTTGGCCCAACATGTAAGGGACACTAAACCTCAACATATTCAGTTTGACTGCCACGCCAATAAGTGGTGGATAAGAAATTTTATTAATGCTGAAATAATTATCAGTACAAACAGAAGTTAACCCATACTTTATCTAAGTAAAAAAAATGGTTTGGTCTAAATGGTGGTTCCCTTTTGGATATGAAAGGATTAATTCGATTTCTATCGTAGAAAACGAAATACGTGGCATTAGACATTCTTCCGTTAAATCCCTCCTCAAATTAGCAGAAGAGAATAAAAAGGAAAAAAAAGAAAGAAACAAAGACAATACTTTTTCACATAGCAAAACTTTGCCAAAGCCAGAATAAATGGAGGCACAACTCACATTTTTGTTGTGTAAAAAAGGTTTACAGTGGTTACAATATATGAGGGTTAATTATATCAGTGGTCACAAAAATTTTCGGTTTACTTTGCGTTGGTTACAAAAAAAAATGTTACAGGATGGTCGCAAAAGTTTTGGGTTTGCTTAAACGCATTCACTTTGCTCAGAAAACGGATATACTTTTACGTTACAAATATGTAGCATAATTTTTGCAGCCGTTACAATTTGTGTGCCTATAAATAATGTCTGTTATCTTTTCAATTTCCTTCATATTATTTAGCTTTCCATTAAAGCTCAACGACAATACTTACGCTTCATGTACAAAATATGTTTACTGTAAACGAAGGGAGGAAGAAAAAGAAGATGGCATCAGAGCAGACCTTTACTTCTTGGCAACAAAAAAAGGATTCTGCAGATAAGGAAGCAGTGGTTTTAGAAAAGCAAATACAAGATCTTAAAGAGTGGGTATATTTCGTTCATGCTTCATATTTTTTCCAGTACAAGAAGTTATATGGTAGGCTAATATTGGAAAAATAATCATTTACGTTTTACAAAATACATTTTGATTTTTTAAAAAAATACTTAAATTTTGGTACTATATATAGTAAGTCCATTTTCGAATATGGTTTTGCATCATATATTAATAATTTTTTCATCCTCCTACAACAAAAAAAATTAGATTATAAGATTCTTCACTATTTCCAAAATAAATAAAAGGCTATTTTACTTAATGGCTGTGAGCTCAAAAGGCTTTGTGGCTATAAAAAATAGTCGTTGAAGATATAATTTTAAAATAAAGGGACATAAAATCAACTTAAAGATTGATTTTCCTTTTCAAATATGTTTTTAACTTCTATATGATACCAAGAAAATGCTGATGCAGATGGTAAGAGATTTTGCTCTCTAATTAATATTCCATTTAGTTGCCACAAGTATTCAAATATGTTTTTTTTTTGAAAGAAATGTTGTGAAAATTAAGGTTATATTTAGTTTAAAAAACAGTTTCTGTTTTTTTTTTTGTTTCTATTTTTTCAAAATTGAAAATATTTAAATATGTTTGCTAATCAAAAACAAATTGAACAAGTTTTTTTATTTTTTATCTCTGTTTTCTAGAAAACAATAAAAAAATTTATGCCCCTAATTTTCTTTTAAACCTGTAAATTTATGACAAGTTCTCATTAATTGACGTTCCTATTTTTTTAAAAAAAAAATCTATAACAAATTATTAATTATTGAATTAGGCAAATAATTTTGTCTTGATTCTTTGAATAGACCGATATGATAAGTGGTATGAATGATGAGCAACTGAAGGAGTACTTGAAAAACAGACCTGAGGAATTAAAAAGCGTGAAGATCCAAAAGAGCAAGCCCATGCAAAGGGTAAGACAAAATTCAGATTACTACTTACTAGAAATTGAGTATGTTATATTTTCAATGGAGGGTTCTGTGTACAATGCATGATAATTTAAGAAAAAATTAAAGTTTTAAAGTTTACTATTATTATTTCAAATATCAAGATCTAACAGGTGAAGAGGTGTAGATCGTCATCATCATCAATTGGAATAATGGCTTCAGTATGGAAATTCCACAAAGAAGACAATATTGAGGAAAGCACTGCGAAATCTGACCATAATGTGCAAGAAAATAACAAATAATGTGCATTATTAAATTTTCTCCTTCATGAGAGGTTGAAGTCATCAGTTCTATTGAATGTTATTATTCATAATGATAAAATGTTTTGCATGTAACAATTTCAGCTTCGTTTTTCTTTTCGAAATCTGCTTTTAACTTTCATATGATGCTTGTCAATGTTGATATAAATGCTAAAAGAGTTTGATCTAAGTGGTATCCAATTTAAATTCGTTCTTATTACATGTTTACAATAAGTTTGAAAATTATTGTGTTGCAAAAACTAACAGACTGTTCAGTTGAGAAAATTTTATATTATTTTCTAAAAAATTAAAAAATAAATATGGAAAAATAAATTTTATTTAAAAAAATTTGATTAGCAAACATATTTAGAATCAATTTTCAGAAAATAAAAATAAAACAGGAAATAAAAAATAAAATAATATTTTCTTAACTAAACATAACCTGATTTTCTAAGAAAGTTTTAGTTTTATGCATAGCTCATTATGAAAAGGAAGCGATTCAAAATCTAAGAATAGTTATATGATTTGATGACTCAACTATCATTATTCGATTATTTATAAATGATTCTCATGTTGGAAATAAATTACACAATGAAACATTTATTAAGATGAACAAATTAATCTCACCAAATTCATCACAACACAATAGTGAGAGCATTAAATTAGGACCTTTTTTCTATGGAAATCTTGAAGCATGTTACAAAGTGATTAAATAGAGAGATCTTATAATTACCTCTGATGGTGATGATGATTAATGGAGTTGACGCCACAGATTTGATCAACCAAATGCACCTACAAAGACAAGAGAGAAAGACAAGCTTGGGTGTATTGGATTCGCTCTCTTTTAACGACCTTAGTTAGTGAGCTTGAGGGATATTTATAGGGAGCTGATGGCTTAGAAATAACTGTTTCTTTTAATATATATATATATATATATATATATATGATCAACTTATCACTATTAATTGATCAGCTAAATCCCATATGTTTAGTGAACATGCTACAACTTTAAGCAAGTTTTAGACGAGGCTTGGAGGGGATTTTTTCGGGATGATTTTCATAGGCTTGAGACACTTTAATTAAGTTAGTCCTTTTGAATTTAGTGGGCGTTAACTCATACCACACATCAAGTAATATAAAAATACTCGTGCATAGCATTACGCAACACACTGTCTTATGGGCTCAACCCAAATCATTAAATTCGATCATTTTTTAAACTGTTGCATTGTTGGTAGCAATTGCTGTTTAAAGAGAGGATAAAAGAGCTTTATGTCACGGTCCGTTTTGTCTAAATTTTGCCTAAGCCATGGCTAGAATGGGCTGTCCAAATGCCAAGACCAAGGTGTGTGCAAGTGTGCAATGAAAGACTCTAGAACATTTTGGAGTGTTGTGGAAAAATGGCTAAGTATGTGTGTTGTCAAGCCTTGCCAAAGAACTCTCCAGAAGTTTCATTTGTTGGATTAAACATGACTATCTTATGAAAACTTTCAAATTGTGATGCCTACCCCATACTACTCCATATTATTCTGAAAATTTTCGTATTATGCTGCCTACACTTCAACATTTACCCAAACTCTAGAAACTTCTTATGCTTTGTGCATAGAGATTTGTATAAAAAACTCTGGACGGAGTCATTGTAGTCATACATTAAGGAGGTGCAAAATCTATATAAAGACCATATCTCTCATTTGTAAAGTCATGTTGAGAAAGTTGAGCAATTGTGCAAAGCATCACACTTCCAAAATTCTAAGTGCTGAATATGCGCAATCTCTACCAAACCAAACATCTCATTGTCTAACTCGCTCACCCCATTTCACTCGAAAACTAACTCTAAGGCTTATTTAGTTTTATTCAGCCAGCAAAATAGACTAAATGTCGTACGATTTGGCTAGCGCTAAATGCTAAGTTCGTGATATTTATCCCTATTTGCTCTAATTATTGGGGATTATGAACAACTACTGTTTACAAACTCTAGATGCACAAGTTCGTCATATTCATAGATTTGCCAATAGGGTGACTAATGATCTTGCTTAGTCATCCTTCCTAATATCAAATTATTGATAATCCCCCATATTTTATCTTTGATGTATTGACTGACGATTTAAGAAGTTAATGACTGACGATTTAAGAAGTTAATGAAATGCGTTGAGGTTTATTTTAAAAAACAAACATTGCAATATGTGGAAAATAAATTCTACAAGGCACGAGTTTTCAATGATCAATATCATAAACTTCCATAGTTAAAATAAATCCCATCACTTCATCTTTAATCATTTGACATTTTTTTTCTTGAATGAGATGTTTCAAATTTGTTGCTTGGGAAAGCCAAACTCTTTTGCTTAGAAAAAAACAAAATGACATTTGACATTACCCAAACACATGGGGAAGGAAAGGAACTACCAATATGTCATATGCCATGGTTTTTGCCAAATCCGTCCTACTATACATTCAAAAACAGGAGAGACATTCAAAAACAGGAATCTCCTCTCACCTATCTATTACTATGACTAATAATATATTACTATAAAACCAACACGTCTACCACCGACCTATATTCTATAATCGGCCTTTTCTCTTCTAATTAATTAAGTCTTTATCACAAAACTCAAACCTTCTAGGGCAAGCAAAACCTAACATATTAGTTGGCAATTCCTCCATGTAAAGAAAGTCTTTTACAAATATATCTGAAATTATTAATAAAAATAATCGTTAATTAAAAATCAATTTATTTTTAATCAATTTTTTTAACTGAGAGTGATTAAAAAGATTATTTAAAAATAAAATTTATCTTAATTTTTTTGAATTAAAAATAACTTAAAGATGGTAAACAATTACTTATAATATATAATAATTGTAATTGAAGACTGTAAAGCCGAACTCGTATGAAAAAGAAAAATACCATTCAGACATTCCGGCCGAACTCTATTGCCCACGTGGCCCAAGTTGCTAGTCCTTTTCCACTTACATGTACTACAAACCGCCAAATCCTCAAAATATCCTAATTTGAGACATTCCGCATATGAGACTGGTGTACCGTACTCCGATCTCACATTTATTTTTCAATATGATCGTGTGGATACTATTGCTTCGTTTGGTATATTTATAGAAATTTTTAAAAGTTAATTGTTGAAGAAAAATGTTACCTAAAAATTATTAATTTTTATTTATTTGGTATAAAAATATATTTTTTAAAAATGGTGATTGTAATGTAATTTTTTAATAAGTTAAAGACTAATATTTTTTAAAAAATATTATAATATTATAATTAATTTTAAGGAATTAAAGTAGCTATAGAAGATTTTTTAAATTTTTTTTATAAGAGCGATAATGAATAATATGAGTTTTTATATTTAAATTTTTATTAAGTCTAATTTATTATTTAAATAAAAATTCTTTTATAGAGTATTATTACTGAATTAATAATTTTAGGGATTATTTTAAGAAAAGTAGCTATGATCAACCCATATGTAATTATTATTTTTTAAATGTAATAAGAGATTAATTAATTAATGACTATTTATGTCAAATTGTGAATTAATCTTGTTTTGTTATTTTCTAAAAAAACCTAAAAAATTCATTTCAATTTATAGTAAGGGTATAAATCAATCTCACTACAAGACCACGATTACAATAAAATAATTTTTAAGTAGTAGCATTCCATAGAATATGTAAACTAATAACAAAATCACAAAACTATCTATGATTAATCTTTAAAGGTTAACAACAGGTATTTCTTTCCTCAACTAAAATTTAAAAAATTTGATGGGTATTTCTTTCCTAAGCTTTTCTTTAAATTCTAAAATAGTAATCTTGAACAGCTTGAGAAATGTTATTATATAGAAAGACTGCAAGTCTGTAACAGGATGCATAGTTCAAAAATGGTAAATCTCAAGAATCTCTTTTTCGAATACAGAAAAGTATAGTGGCATTACAAAGCAATTAAATATCACAGAGATCATGATTTGTTCTCTCCACCTTATTTGAAGGAACACAGAGCCTACACAATAATGAATATATTTGATCTAGGAGATTCTGTTGTTCTGACCTTCAACTTGAACTACTTTTGCTAGCAGTAATCACCCATTACAGAAAATTAAGTATCAGTAGTGATACCTAAGCTCTAATCACTCATTACTCTGTTGGAATGAGTAATGAAAGGAATCAGGTGAACAATCAAAATGAATCCCTTGAAGAGCTGAAAAGATAGAGACTAAAAACTTGTACCAAAGCCATGCATCATATCTACATAGAAAAAATAAATTGAACATGGATCTGAAACAGATCATTCTGCAGACGAATAATATTCATTTCCATAGTAGTATTTAGATGCCTTGGAGCCATATAAGTGTCTGGTTCACCTAAAGTTATTAACTCTGTTGTTCTTCCTACTTAATCTCTCACATCCCACACAAACTACACTAACAAGGCCTCCACTCATAGCAAACACGTTGCTGAAGTTTCACACCATTATCCCCTTCCAAACAAACCATTTTGGGGAATTCACCCCCTAACTCCATTTCCACTAAGATGCGAGTGAAGCTCAACTTCTCCATTCTCAATGTACATTGATCTGTAAAAGTGATGATCCCAACAAACTACCAACCAGACTCAAAATGTCCAGAGACCATAACTCCCATGGTGAAAGTGGCAATTGCACCCACATAAGAATCCATTGCACATCACAAATGTCCATCTTCATTAACGATTTCCATGCTTTAAGAACGAAAGGACGATTGTTGAATGTGTACGAACCACCATTCAAGACTCGCAATTGAGCTTCCTTGTAAACAAAATTGAAAAGGAAGACATTCTTCTTCACAAAATGCTTTGAAACCGGCCCTAAAGCTTTCCATCCATTCAAAGAAAAACTCTCAAACTGCGAGAAACGAGGAATCATAATAGATGCTTCCGATGAGAGCAAACTGCAAAGAGAACTTCGCCGCTCGTACACCATTGCTCACCACCGGAGGAACATAACGCAATTCATAACCATTCCCCTTCTCTCAATTCCTCGCAAACAACTCGCTCCATTTGCTCTTAGTAGACCCATTAGCACTAACCCCCTATACTGGCTTGGGAACCAAAGCTTCATGAGGTTTAGGAGCCACAGTGCCCAAACCCAAAGTTGGAGAAAAAACCCCTTTCGAAACCTCATCCGCAATCACCAATCTAGGAGAATCCTTAATCGCACAATCCACACCCTGGTTACCAGAGGAAACCCCCCTTCATTTTGGTAAATCTCTATGCACCTGCAACCTGCTGCCATTTCTACTCGCGAGCCACAAACCCATGATTAAGAGAATTAACCAGACTACTAACCACAAACTCTAGCGGATTTAAAATCTCCACCACTTGCTGCTCTGAACTAGCTCGTTTTGTAGAGTTCTTTCTCGATTTTCTTCCCATGATGGGGAAACAGCATAAGGAGCCAGAGTGCTCCGAGAGAAAAGTGAAAGGAACATCTTAAGACACGCCAAACACCACCATAGTCACTCCTTTGCCAATCCAAAAACAAATCGTATTCAATTCGATCAAATTGAAGGAGAAGGATTAGGGTATTTGCGACGGTTTCCGCGGCGAGGTGCCCGTTGGCAAACAAACCGTGCGCCGAGAGAGAACGCCAAAACCACGTGCCCAAAATTTTACCAATCCAAAACATAACCAAGCAATCCCAATCCAAATTGAAGACTACTAACCATTTCCTTAAACTGCTGATTTTTAGAAAATTGAATCCAAAACATACCAAACCAAACAATCCCAATCCAGTTTCTACCAATTTTATATATCAAAAGGAAAAAAGCTTGTCAGACCTAAAATCCCCAACAAATGTTTTTTAAAAGAAAAATACACAACGAAAAGAAATCCCAGTCCAAGTTGGGTACCCTACACCGTCCCTAGGCAATAGCTCCGAATCCTAATTATATAGTCAAAAAGGCCAAGCTTCTCTAAAATAAAGGTGGGGTCCACTTCACCTCCCATAACCCTCATCTTACGTGTCGACCTCCTCTTCCTATTTCAAAGCACCTTCGCTCTCTTCCTCCTTTTCTCATTCCAACTCCTCCACCACCACCACCACCACCACAACTCTAAACTCTTATATATACGCACAAACCCACAAACCCCACCCAAATAAAACCAACAACAATGGCACCATCATCACCATCACTGGCCGTACTGGCCATGTTCATGCTGTTTTTTTCATTGGCTTTTGCCATTGACATGTCCATCATCGACTACAACCTCAGGCACGGGTCGGTTCGGTCCGAGTCGGAGACCAAAAGTCTGTACGAGATGTGGCTGATCAAGCACGGGAAGAATTACAACGGGTTGGGAGAGAAGGAGAGGAGGTTTGAGATTTTTAAGGATAATCTGAGGTTTGTTGATGAACATAACTCCGTGGACCGGAGTTATAAGGTTGGGTTGAACCGGTTCGCCGATCTGACCAACGAGGAGTACAGGAAGATTTATTTGGGTACGAGGATGGAGAGGAAGAGGAATCTTTTGGGGTCGAGTAATAGTGGAAGGTATTTGTTTAAGGCTGGCGATGAGTTGCCTGAAAGTGCTGATTGGAGAGAAAAAGGCGCTGTTGCCCCTGTCAAGGATCAAGGCCAGTGTGGTCAGTTTTCTATTTCTTCTTTTATTTTCTTTTTAATAATTTCCACCCAAGATTATGGGAAATTAGAACTTGATTGTTAAGTTTCTTTTTATGATTTGTTTTCTTCTTATTTTGGTGTTATAATGATTGTGATCTGCTACTTGTTTGAAGATCGGTAGATTTAGTATTTTATTTTAGAATTATAATGGATTAAATACTATTGAATATATAAAATATTATTTATTTACAAATAATTGTATGAAAGGGAATAAAATTGTTAAGTTGTTGTTATTGGATGGAAGAGGGTGTTTTTGAATTTGTGGGTTGTGCCTGATTGGGTAGGTGGGATGGGGACATGTTTTGGTTTTCTGTGCATCATTGAGAGTGGTTTGACTTATATGATGCCTTTGTTTGAGGAAGGCATTGGATTGGTTCGAATCTTTTGGTTAGGTGAATATGGTTGGAGGCATCTATAAGTGGTTTGATTTTGGCAGATCATAAATCCTTTATTGGGTTTAGACTATTCTTAGATTGGTATTTTCTTTGCATAGTTGGTTTGGAAATTTGGTTGCGTAATAATTGTGCTAATGACAATATAGAATTTGGGTGTTAAAGTGTTGCAATTGGCATATTTTGAAGTCAAATTAGTAGTTGTCAGTGGCCAAGTTTTTCAATCTTCTTCTTCTTCTTCTTCTTCTTCTTCTTCTTCTTCTTCTTCTTCTTCAGCAATATATTAGACCTATATTTCTAAATATGAAAGGGTAATTTAGATTGGTAATTAGTCGTCTCCTTATCAATGGTCCAAACTGCTTCTGAACTTGAATCCAAACTAATAGACTCAATGAATTTGGGTCGGTCAGGTTTGTTGGCTTTTGTGCATGGTTAGGAACTTTTTGTCTTTCAAAGAACTTGAATTCTGGATTGATAAGTAACCAGGATCGCTCCAAACCATTGAGTTTAACTGGTTCTAATACCATTCTGAAATTAGGCTTAACTTCATTTGACAGATAATGTCTAATGACTGAGTCATATGTCTGTTTGGTGAATATATATCCCTATATTATTTGGACACCTTTTGACTTTTGAAATAGTGGTAGAATTTTTAATTCCTTGATGTATGATTGATTTGTGGTGTTTTTTTTGAATAAAATATAGGAAGTTGCTGGGCTTTCTCAACCGTCGGATCAGTGGAAGGGATCAACCAGATTGTGACTGGTGATCTCATCTCACTCTCAGAGCAGGAGTTGGTGGATTGCGACAGATCATATAACCAGGGTTGCAATGGAGGTCTCATGGACTATGCCTTTGAATTTATCATCAACAATG
>CAODLS010326896.1:0-10110 GCA_948243855.1 Flueggea neowawraea
GAGTGATTTGGAGGTGTTTTGGGTAAGTGAAAATTGGTGGAAAATGAAAAATAAATTCTGGAAATCTAGGACTGAACGACCGGTCGTCTGTCGTTGATGCCAAACGACAAGTCGTTCGTCGCTGTCGTCGGAGCGTGTGAATTGTCGTTCATTCGCGTTTCACAGACGTCATCCAAACGACGAGTCGTTTGCGCTGGACGATCACGCGTTCACGCGAGTGACCAAGCGACGTGTCGTCGAGCCCTGTCGTTCGTCTCCTCCGCATGTCGTTCGCGTGCATGTCGTCTTCCACTAACGCGAAACGACATGTCGTTTTGGGTTTGAGTTTTTTTTTAAAACCCAGCCGACCCGACTGACCAAACCAACTGACCTTCATCTTCTTTTTTCGACTTCACTGTTCATCAAAACTAGAAAAATGTCTCTCTCTCTTCGTTCCACTTCCATCCCCACACCAAGAAAATGTGATTTTCTCTTTCTCTCTCTTGTTTTTGCTTGGTTTCATGGTCAAACCGACTGATTTTGGGTGAGTTTCGGTTTTTGACCAAAAAATTGATTTTGGGTTTGGATTTCTGTGATTTTTGGATGGATTTGAGATGGTTTTTGTTGGATAATGATAGATTGAGGTTGAATGAACATTAATCTAGCTTAAAAATGAAGATTTGAGGATTTTTCATTGATGGGTTCATTTGGTCCGAAAATGGGTTTTTCGGTTTTGAGTGATTTTTGATGTTTTTGATGAAACCAATGGTAGATTTATGTTTCAAGGGTTGATTAGAGTTGATTGGAGCCATCAGGAACATCGGGTTTCGCTTGGTTCGAATTTTGGGGTATTTTTGGAACAATTTTCGTCGCGGGGACTAAATTAGAAATTTTGATTTTTCTGAAAAAATTGGAGGACTGGGTCTGATATTTGCCATGAGGGGTAGAATTGTAATTTTGGAGAACTTGGGGATAAAATGGTAATTTTTGAAAAAGTTTTGGAGGATTTAATTATAAATTCTGAAAGTTTTGGGTTAATTATTAATTTCTGTAATTTCTGGAATTAATAATTAATTTTCGAGATTTTAGGGACTAAAGTGTAAGTTTACGAAAGTCGGGGACTAATTCGTAATTTACACTAAGTTTGCTTTTGGGCCGTGAGTGACAGATTTTCTATCGAAATAGGTTGCATTTGCATTTCATAGATGTTCTGTACTGCCACAGTCACCGTATTAATTTATTTGTAAAATATTTTGTAAGGAGGAGGTTAGGAGGTCACAATTTGTTGGGAGTATTTTCTGAGGGCTAAGTTTCGTGAAAGTTTTACCAATGAGTTTTTATTTTATCGGTATTACAATCTTCTTCAATATTAAAGAATTGCGAGTTTGATTTCTAATGCAAATAAAATAAAATATTCTTATCAAAAAAAGAAATTTTAATTTTGATAGTCAGGAGCAATGACCGGGGAGGTGGGTCGGTGGGGTCAGCCCCACACCCCCTGTCGACCCTTCTGTTCACCATTGAATTGAAGAAAAAAGAGAAATCTTGTTTGACATCCACCATTGTTCATCTATCACCTTCTCCCGTTCGTCGGCCATCATTCCGTTGGCGTCCCACCTCCACGAAATCTTGGTCCACCACTGGTAGGAAGAATAACAAAAAGAGTAAATGAGCAAGTTTTCTCTAAAATGACCAAACAGATGATGTGTATAATACAAGGCTATAAAATGGTGCATAGGCCTGTACAGTGTCAAAATAGTGGGGTACATAATGTGAGCAAAAATTAAAAAGGCGATCCTTTCCAATTCAATATTTGATGATTTTAATTACGGGTGCATACCGATTGAATTACCCTAACTTGGCTGTATATATAATTTCAAGACCTTTGATGAAGTTTTACTTCTTAATTAGCATCATTATGAGTATGAATTTATGATCTGCTTATTGATTCAGAAATGTGTTTGCCTTCCGAGTTTTATGGGCAATGACGACAAATGATTATCAACTTACATGGCCAATTAAAACAAAATAAGGTAGCTGTCTTCTAACTTGAAGACCTTATGGTCCCATGTAAACAAAGAAAGAAAACATTGGAGATATAGATTTAATTAAATGAGATTAATTATTAATATGAGAATAGTTAAGGTTCTTTTATTTGATGTTTAGAACCAAGCAAACGTAATGCTTAGGTGGGATATATGTCATTTTGATTTGGTAAAACAAAATAGACCCCTTCTTGTTTTGCATCGTGCACTTGAAAAGTATTCTTCCAACAACAAAATCCAAAGATAGACATCTCTATAGTCTATATTTATCCATTCGTGCAATTGACCCCTTGATCTTTTGTGTTAGAGACTATTGATTTGAATGAATTTTATACTTTAAAGAACTTGAAACCAAGTTCGGTTTTCTATTAGGCGTATGCAGTGGATTAGGGCCTTTAATTAATGGAGAGCCTAATAAATTTTTTATATATTTTGTTTGGTTTATGTAATTTAATTGTTCTTTACATTTTCACTTCAAACTTTTGGTATTTTCTCATGATAAATAATGGGGTATTAATAATTTTTTTAAGATATTGTCCTTGTTTAATATATATAAATTTTAAAAAATAAAATTTTATATCAAAAGTCCCTAACCTATCATCTTATCTAGTATATTAATTAAAACTTGCTCTAAATTGCATAGGTACTTTTTTTTTTTCTTTTTTACTAATCATTTACTTATTCTTTGTATCGTTTGTTTGAAGTAAATCTACATTATATAGAACAATCGACGCCCAAAAAAATCTCTTATTCTTTTTTATTATACAATATATTTTTACAATATATTTTTATCGTATCTACTTTAAACAAACACTTCGTTATCTATCTCGTCGTGTGTAATAAGGTTTTGAGGTTGAAATACAAAGCATAAAGAGAACAAATTGAAGACAAGAAGTTGTAGCCCAATATACAAAGGGCAATGACTCATCATCCATGATAATTCAATGACCTATATAGCTCATTAGGTCCTGTTCTTTTTCTTTTTTGCTCTTTTTCCCAGTTGTGGAAAATTTTGACGATATTCAACAATTCTGTATTTGATTCAACCAAAAAATAAAGATTTTTTTTTCTTAATTTCCATTCCAAGAGAGATCCACTTACTGCCAACTGGCAAACAAATCAATATTAGTTTTGTTTGAATCTTATAGTAAGACTATAGTTGATAATTTCTGACACGTTTATGACATGATAATATGATTACGGAGAAAAAAATTATGACACGACACAAATGAAATAAAATCAATTTTTTAATGTTTATATCATGTATAATGATGTGTGATAATAAAATGATATGACACGATTATGATACGATTAACAAGAATTGTCATCCCTAGTTTAGACATTGGTCTTTCTTTTCTAAATCAGCATTATAATTAGGGTTAAATGTTTGTCGTCCTTAAGGTATATTGTAATATTCTTTCTTATCCTTAAATTTTGAAAAAACTTATTTGCACTCCCTGAAATTCTTGACAAATTCATTTATGGTCCTTAAAAAAGCTCATATGTGGTCTCTGAAAAGCTCTTATGCGGTTCCTACTAGGGAACACAAAAGAAATTGTACTATACCTTAAGGACGACAAAGAATTTAACCCTTATAATTAAGATTCAAATCTTCATTTTCTCCATCTTGAAAACCAAAAGAAAAAACCAATTTCAATCAATCAACATTCAAATATCTATCTCATATAATTAATCGAGATTCGAGTAGCATAGTACAAGACTTTTATGATATCTAAAGTTCAAGAACTTTATGATGTATTTTGATATTATGGGACTTTCTACCCCTGCTACTAATAATATTTTTCATCCATTTCTTTTGAATTAAGTCTACCTAATTGAGTTGAAGAGAACAAATGCCATACACTTGGTAGAGTCTGGCTAGCTGAGTTACTTTCATGTCGGTAGGACCCTTTTTCAAAAAAGAGCAAAAGTTAAAGAAGACCTTTAAAAGTTAAATTTGTGGTTGTATATGATTCATTGCTAGCGGTAAATGTTATTTTTTTACGAGTTGTTTTCTGAAATTGGTGGTGTGGTTGAAGGTTGTAGACAACTTTTAAATCAAATTATACGTCACGTATTGAGATCAACGAATCTATTTATTCATCTTTTAGCACAAACATTTAGTTTTATGTCTAACTCAAACTTAGTAGGACATATTTTCTTTAATTTCATTGATTCGAATCTAGAGGAGAATGTAAATGAATAATGAGTACGAACTTGCTCATTAAAAAAAGAAAGAAAGAGGAATTTATACCACCTAACCACAATTCTCAATGGTTATTTTTATAAATTATTGATAGTAATTAGTTGTGTATTATTAAATTGAAGTAGAATGAGGTAATTTTTAATAATAAATTATATGTTTAGATGTTTGGCATCATCTTATCCGTCCTAACGTTGAAGTCTTTAAGCATTATTTTAGAGGAATCTCATTGGTGGTGATTACTCCATTGCTAGGCCACTATTGAATTCAGGAGAAAGAATTCATCGGTCTGTTTTAGATTGCTAATAAAGTAATAATTTAAGCTTGATATTGATATAAAGTAATTTTATGGCCTAAACATGATGGCTTGGCCGATGACAGACACCAAAATATACTTAATATTGTTCAATGGTCCAGCAAATGCGTCACAACATTGTAAAAACCATTGAAAATGTCATAATATATAAGTTTTTTGATAAGTCATAACATATAAGTTGGTAAAATAAATATATATAATCATATTATCGAGAGTTGTGATAGAGTAGTAAAATTTCTTCTTTTTAACTAGAAGACTTGACACGAAAATCTTTTTCACGTATGAAAGTTCTAATTCAGTTTAATCAAATATTTAAAATATGTGTTTAGATATTGAATGATTTAATAAAAAAAGATAATTCTTTCAACAAAAAAGGATAATACCATCTACTTACAATTTTAAGTATTTTAAAATATTCAATCGAATAAATAATTGCAAAATTTAATTTATTATTTTAGATAATTTATTTTTTTCAATATAGATAATTTATAAATTTAATAAGATTTGGTTTCATAATTTATAAATATAAATGTGTGACTTCGCTATTGTATGCCCTTCTGACATCATTGCTACGTCTTCATTGTTTTGTTCATCACATCTACATAATATTAGCATCATTTTCCTTCTTTTGTTATCAATATAAAGTACTATAAATGCGAATACTTTTTCCCCTCAATGTTATTTTATTCGTTCTACAGTCTACAAACTATCTATCATCCTCCAAAAATAAAAGGCTAGAAAAGATGTAATTAAAAAGGTACTCATGTACGTAATTTCTTTTCTTATTTCACTTAAAATTGAATATTTTTTTTTTGAGAGCTTAAAATTGAATATTCAATCTTTCAACATTGTGATATGTAAAAGTATTTGCGTAAGAAAAAAAAATCTTGCATATTTAATGTTCTTGATGGGGGCGTTGGTTAGTAGATTATCAGAGTAGATTGTAAATGTTTAATTTTGATAGTATGAGTGATAAATAATAAAAATAGAATATAAATTAATAAATAACATAATATGAAAAATAAAAAACGTGATACGTCTTTTAAAAATTATAATATGTTATAATCAACGTCAATTCAAGGCCACTAAGGCCTTGACCTAGGACCTCCAATTTTTTGGGGGCTCATCAAATATATGTATAATTAAATATATTTTAAAAAGTTATTGAATCAATTAAAAATAAATTTAATATAGTTTAATTGAGAGTTTTTATTTATTTTTTTTCTCATGACTTAAATTAAGAGGAAAAAATGTGAAAATTTCAAAAAGAAATGCTCCACGATGTATAATTTAGTTAAAGTAAATAATTCTTAATTAAAGAAAATACAAAACTAACTAGAAAGATTTATAATAGCTTTAAGTGCATGCTCAATTTGTATATTTTTGATTCACATGTAATTTTTAATATTTATTAATATATGTTAACATTTTCAAGTAAATTTTTTTATTTTTAGTAGTGTGTTTTTTTCTTTAACAATTAAGGCATATACAAAATTAACTAAGACTCTAGGTGGTTAAATTTCTAATTATAGAGTTTGTTTTTATTGTATTTTTTTTATATTAAAATAGAGTTTCATTGTTATATAAAGCATTTCAACAAGAATATTATCAAGAAATTAAAGATATTATTTGTCAAATTAAATATTTATTTTGTGTATGACTTACAGAATACAATTTACTACTTCACTATTTCAACTTCAATTTTTCAATAAAAATTAATATTTTTTTGAATCTTCAATTTTATAAATTACTTAGTAATTTAAAAATTTAAAAATTAAATAATTTCTATTTTTTATCATTAAAAATTTAATAATTTTTTTGCCCAGGGCCACATATAGCATTGAGATGGCCTGGTTATAATAAAATGCTATAAATCAAACACCCACATTATATTTTGGAACTGAAGCCAACTATATTTGGCAAATATATTTTTATAATTGTGTCATATTATTTATAAGATATGAAACTTTGAACTTCAGTGCCAACAGGGTGTTCAACCACTGGACCTACCAAGCCACATCAATTATAACTGATTATTATGTGAGAAATTAGAGGAAATTGCACAAAATAGCCACTTTTTGAAACATTGGTTAAAAATACCCACCCAACTTTTGATAATGCAATTGTAAGTTTTAAAATTTTAATTTTTCTCATTTAGATAAATTCAGTTATTGTCACATTAATATTTTGGCAATAAATCCAGTTATTGTTTTCCTAATTTTTAGGTAATGTATTTGCATTTCTCTATCCTCTACTTTTATTGGGCATTAATATCTTATTTTCTTTCAAATACTTATAGGTTCTTAAACTTAAGAGTCGCAATTTCTCATTTGCTATCACACCTTATTTGCAAAACCATATCTTTGCTTACAGAATTACGGCACTGGATTGTCTTTCATGTCTAGGCAGTAGTTATAATGTTGTTATTTGTCTCCTGCGACTGCAAATAACTGAAGCGACTTTCTTTATCGTGAAGAGCCCTGTTTCATTCATCTCCTGTTTATTTTTTGAAGCCGTAAGTTCTTCGTTGCTATTATTGATTGGGTAAAATTGTATCTATTTGAATATTGTTGGATGTCCATGACTAAATCATAAGGTATGTTAATTGGTGGAGCAATCAATTTTGAGTAACAGGTGGAATTTCATAAGAGGGTCTTCAAAGCATGTTAATTTTTACATTAGTTTATATCAAGTTGCGTTTGCATTTCAACGTTATTTCAGCAGTCACTAGCGTTTTGCTTTGGTTTTTCTTTTCATGTTAAAATTTGTATTGATTATCTATTAATGTAGAATCTTTTAGCTTTTATTATTTTTTATTTGTATTTTGGCGCAGATTGTCAATTTTAAACATTGATTAGTTGTGGAAGATGGTTAGGAAGCTAAACATAGTTGAAAGTCCTGTAAATGTTAAAACGTAGTTTCAATCTAGTTTCAAAGATGTTTCAAATGATAAAACATCATTGTATTTACATGTATTTAAAAGACATGTCAAATTTTTTATTGAGTTTTAGTAAGAATTTATTCTAACAATTGCGAATATTATGTTTTTCTAAATTTTTTTAATGTCTTGATACTCTGACCTTTAATTAATTTTTCAATGATATATGAATGACAAAGTTTTTGTCCAATTTTAATTAAGTTTTAGTAAGAATATATTCAACAACTCTAAATGTTATGCTTCTAGTTTTTGTTTTTCTGATGTGTTTCAAACATGATGATATGTATTTATTTGAATTTTTTTGCATTTATTTATTTTTGATTAAAATATCCAATGATTTTGATTAAGCAATTAAAATAATATCTTAATAAATGTTGGTAATGGGAAATCCAAATTTTTAGCAAAAATTTGAATTTGTAAGGGGTTTCCTAAATTCACGTTTTAGGTTTCAGATGGCTAGTTTCAGAAAACAAATTCACCAAATTATAAATATATTTAATTAAAGTTTTAAAATAATTATTTGTAAAATATGTTTTAATTTGGTGGGTTAATTATGAAAAAAACCCGAGAAATTATGGTGGGAGAAATTATGACGGAATGTTAATGTGAAATTGTAAAGTAAAAGATAAGATATCCCAAAATGTAGGATTGATTGAATATTTGACTAGAAGAAACATTTAAGCAGCAAATGTACACAGCACAGGGAGACTTTAAAAGGCCAACATCATGATGACAAATGATGACATCATCACATGATTGTTTTGTCATCCCTTATCATGGGTTCCAGACAACCCCCTCTCTTCTCATATTCCCACGCCTCCTCTCACACCCAACTAACCCCTCAACATCCTATTTTTTTCTCCTTATTTCTTTTTTTTACAATTAACACATATATTAAAAAATAATAAAAATTAAACCTTAAGTTAATTAAAATAGTTGGATGTATGCATTTTTTACCATAAAATTTAAGATTTAATTCTTTTGTTTATTTAAATTTTTTGAGTTAATTTTTCTTTCATTTTAAATAAGTGAAGTAATTTTTTAAGTAAATATGTTCTTCCTGAAACCCTGTAAACATTAGTTGGAATACAAATTATTAAATAAATATGTAATCTTGAAAGAGTGAAAGTTAATTGAGCACGAATTATTGGAAAAATCACCTATGGAAGCGATTGGAGATTAGTTGAATACGAATAGTTGAGAAAACATGAGTCGAGCATACATCGATTCAAGAAAAAAAAAAGCATAAAGTTTTATTTAACTCGAATATAATACCTCAACCCGCAGACAAGAACCTTTGAACGTATTCTGTTCAATACCAAGCCGCTACAACTATATATAAGGGTCTAACTTTACAACTTTCTAAACTAAATCTACACACACAAAACAAAGTACAAAGAGAGACAGAGAGGGAGACAGAGAGACTTGTTACAACAACATACAGTTATAAAAGAGGAGACTTTTTGCTTGTATATTGAGAGCTCTGTATCAAAGGTTTTTCCACACATTGTACCCAACAAACACCAACACCCGTATTAGTAACGACCATATTAACAGTATTGCTCGAGTTTTCTCCTCTAACATCGTCATGTCTCAGTCTGATCAATCGTCTGGTTTCAATAGACCAAGAATGGTGGCCAAGAAAGTCCTTGCTAAACAACAGCATGAAGGTGACGGCGCTGTTGTTAGGAGAGGCATTGGAAGGTATTATCACTCTTGACTATTGCAAAGTTCTTTGCTTTTTGATATTTCATTTGTGGGTTTTGGTTTATTCCCAGTTTTGATTTCTGGGGTTTGGTTTTCTTTGATGATTGTTTTGTGGGTATTGATTTTTTTTTCTTTTGTTGTGGAATTTTCGTTTCAGGAGCGAGTTGAAGTTCTTGGATCCTTTTCTCATGTTGGATCACTTTTCAGGTACTCATAATTTGCATTCTGTTATGATTGAATAATAATACTTTATTAGAATTCAATGATGTATTTAGTGTTAAAAATTTGTCTTTTTTGTATTGCAGTGACTCCTCCTGCTGGATTCCCAGATCATCCACACAGAGGTTCTTGAATCATTTCTATCAAAATGTGTTTTAAAAATCTGTATAAAATGCACGATCACCATGGAATCCCACAGTGTATGCTCAATTTCTGATATGAATCTTGTTATGCAGGTTTTGAGACTGTTACATACATGCTGCAGGTACAGTCATTGTGGTTTCATGTTCCAAAAAAAAAAGAGTAGTCATTGTGGTTGTTCTTAAAGCCATTTGATATAGTTCTGATTGTTTGAAGATTAAATTAAGAGGAACTAATTTCTGGTTATTTTGAATGTCAGGGAGGCATCACTCACCAAGATTTTGCAGGGCACAAGGGCACAATCCACGCTGGAGATGTGCAGGTAAAAAAAATTGCATTCATGTGAACTCTTTCGATTGATTAGACTGAAATGGTAACAGATCATGACAGTTCCAATGGTTGATGAAATTGTTTATCATCTTTATTTCAATTGGATTTTTGTTTTCTTATTTTCCTCGCTTTCTTTTCGTTTCAAGTGGATGACAGCAGGAAGAGGAATAATCCACTCAGAGATGCCTGCAGAAGAAGGATCTAATAAGGGTCTCCAGCTTTGGATCAATTT
>CAODLS010326926.1:0-12126 GCA_948243855.1 Flueggea neowawraea
ATACACCATTTATAAGTCATAAGTATAAACATTTATACATATATATTCTTGCATTCTTAAACTCTTTACAAGATAATACAAAATAAACTCAGTTAATTCTATATGCATATGCTGAGGAGGAGGAAGTCTAGAGTTGCAACCGATCGACGTGTGACTCATGTTGTTATCTACACGCTTCAACTCAAGTCAAACAAAATATCTACCAGCAACAGTAACTTGAAAAATGTTTGTGCTTTATATGAGTCACAACTCAATGAGCAAAACTATCATAGATCAAATCCAAGCATACACAAGCATTCAATAAATAATAACCAATCAACTATGTGATAAATATATGTGTATCCCATTGTATTCCATTTTATTTGTTTTGACCAAACAAGCCAAGTATCGCTCAAGGATTCCTATATGTTCTTGTGTAATTTGGCTAGCTAGCACCGTATGAAAATTGACTAGAAGGTCTCTTGTGCAATAATGACCCGTAGGTCTCCAGTATGAAATATGACCCGTAGGTCCCACTGTGATTATATTTACGAATACAACAACATATGGTCATAACGCCTTTATTAAGTCCAGTATAAATGCATCAACATATGAAATATTTGATAATCAATATACATGTAAAAACATTTCATTCCATGTAAACAATAGGCATTCTCAACATGTACATATAGCAAATTGTAAAAAACATTCACAACATATAACATATACCATATAAATTCATCTTGGCATCAATTGTTCCAAATAATCATATCAATAGCATATATTTAAACACAAATCATATAACACATATTGAATTCAATCTCCAGTTTATACTCACCTTTTCAAGACTGATATAATGTCCCGTTATCTTGCCCGGACTCCCTCTCTATGTTTCTCGATCCTATAGCATATATTCAAATTATTCTTGCTCTAACTTATAAATATATATACAATGCACATGTATGAGATGCTTTGAACATATGAAGTCCTTTTATCATTTAAATTTGAAAGGAAAATGATCAAATTATATCTAAAGAAAATTTAACATTAAAATAACAGAATTCTATATTACACCATTATGGACAACCTATTTGTTCTCTAATTTTGAACATCGAAATAGACTTATTTTTCTATTAAATTTAACCCTCATATAAGAGACATGTAATAGTGTGTTTTTATCTAATTTCAGCCCTTAATTCACTATAAAACAATCTGAGAAAATTTTCAAAGTTTCAGTACTGTAACAGAATAATTTCAAATGGGCAGCATTCAATTAAACCACTCTAACTCATACTATCAAGTTCCAATAAACCTAATATTTTACCGGATTATATATGACATAATTTAAAAAAACTTTCATATTTTAAGTCTCGTCAAAATCCATCTCTAAGGTTTTCAAAATCGCCATGCAAACTGACTGTTCCTACTGAATCCAAAATCTGGACAGTTCATACCATTTTGAGCATAATTATGAAACGAAACAAATTTTGGTAAACATGTTTTGCATGCATATATAAGACACATAACTCTACAAGTTTTGTTCTTTGAGTTCTCTGAAAATCCCTCTCTAAATATTTCAAAAATAGAAAGTAAACAGACTCTTTTAAGGAGTTCTTAAGAGTGCAGAATTACCTTAATCTTGTTGTTGCTTGAGTGTTATGATGAGAAGCGATTTTCTGTGTGTGAGAGCTTTACACAGAAATAGATAGATTCTAGGCTGGTGTTTTTTTTAATAAAAGAGTTGTAGAGATTTTGTGTGATTTTTGGAGTAAAAGAAACAAACACTTCCGAGTCCACATGTCTCCATTTCTTTCTCTTTTCTTTTTTCATGCACTCTTACAAGTGTTGAATGGCTTCTAAAGTCTTGACAGCACACTAATGTAATACACAGCAAAAGTCACCTATAAATGTCAGTTCTCTCTTTAAGTCACTTATACATGTAAATTATCTCTTTAAGTCCCATTTGCTCATTTGTTCTTACTTTAGTCCTTAGCTTACTTTAATTTCATGAACTTTGTTTTAAATATCAATCTTATTTATTACCTCTAAACCTATTTGGACACATAGAGAAAATAATATTTCAATTCTATATTATGAAAATGCATATGCAATGCATGTATCAATATACATATACTATGCACAATTATGTTGGGTTGGGGTGTTACAAATGTGGTGAAGAGCTATATTGAATGGAGTAGCCCAGATCTACTGTGTGAACGGCTCGAAGAAAGCTCGTAGACAGAAGGGAGGAGTCATGAGAGAAGCTCTTAGCAACACTATGGTAATGACCGAGCCCAAGCACCAATGCCCGATCACAGTGAAGAGTTATGCTAACTAGTAAAGCTCTTGTTTAGTATGAGTGAGACCAACTCGTAAATAGGTGAAGTCATGAAAAGAAATCTTGGGTTAAAATTACACATTAGTACTCGATGAGGCCCAAGAAAATTCCACAATACTTAGAGTGGTTTCCCGTTGTAAGGGGCAGGCCTAAGCCCAATGTGAGATTCACACTTGAGGAGAATATTGTTAGATATGCACATGTGAATGATAATTGTCCCACATTTGAGAGTTGTGGTGTGTGTGAAGGACTTATGAGTGTTATGGGCCTATAACCTATTGCCTTAAGGTTTTTGGTAAAGATGTCGTGTTAGTCCCACTTGTGTGCTCCTTCACTAGGCCCACGTGTGATGCGAGTCTCCCCAAGGCTCCCCGGTGCAACGTGCGCATTAACACACACACTTAATTGTTACCAACATTTAATAACTTACACACATGGCACATAAGGAGAGAGCCTTCATTTGTGGAAACGAAGCAATTGTAGAGATTATTCTCTAAAAAGTTGTGGAACGATAAGCATGACTAGTAACACATGAGAAAATGAAACACGAACGAGAATGCAAGCTAGTGAACATTCTCATAGACGTCCACAAAAAAATGACTTGGGATGAATCCATAGTCTCCTTGAATTTCATAAATTGAGCTCGAACAAGATAAGTAATGAAGTTGGTATGGTTGGCACTTTGAAGAAGAAGCACTAGGAACAACGAAACAACCCAAGTAGCTAAGTCGGGGAACTCCAAGGTTGAGGAACACAACCACCAGAAATAATCTCACACGTCAGTTAATCTATATGGTATTCTTTAGAATGTGGTGTCTGAAAGAACGTGAGATGTTAATCTACAAAGAACTAGTACTTCAGAACTCGAGGATTTTTTTTAATAAAGGCATGAAACTCATGAATCAGTGACCGTAACAGGACATCCCAACTAGGTTGGCACCTCCTTTGCGACCTCTTCATGTTGTTGATGTCATGACCTATGGCGGCCCGTGACAGACGTACGAGGCGGACCGTCTGTGGAAGCCCGACCTATCTCTTACAAGCCCAAAAAAATAACCAAAACTATAATATTAAAACGATACAAAAATCATTTATCAAAGATAGCAAATAGAAATCCAAATATTATTTAAAACATAAGTTTAAACAATAATAACAATACATTTGGTAAATAATAAATCATGTTTAAATATCAAATGAGTTTCCAAAATATACACCCACAAGTAAATCGGTATGGAGCTACTATAAAAAATGAATAACTGGACCCGAACACAAGGGCACTGACTTCGACTGCAGAATGCATCATCAGGTGTTGAATGCCGATAAGTCGCAATCAACCAAAATCACCTGCAATTAGGAATACAAAAACATAGACAGAAATGAAAGGGATATGAACCCTAGTGAGAAAATGGCAATCCAGATCGCCTGATACATGCTTCACAAAGACTGTTTTGAAAATGGTTTGAAAATGTCACACGCAGATATAAGTGTACATACGTATACATGCTATATACAGAATAATATTTTTTGAAATTCGTTTCGAAATGCTTCGCAAACAAACCAGACAACGAATAGTCATACGGATTTGCTAAATATTTATTTTAAATAAAATATTTAGTTTTCAGAATATGAAATAGTCAAAATATTTCCTTTCAAAAAATATTTACCAAAATTCATATCTTTTTTCCTAAAACTGATTACAGGTCATAATATTTTTCAAAATACAATCGGAGAGAATTTTTTGAAATACTTTAAGAAGGTGTATCCAAAATTTATGTATAAATACACATGCGCTATCAAAACCCATTTCAAAAACAACATTTGCAAGAATGTCAGTAACAATAACATAATACCATTGATAAGGGACCAATAATAGTAACAATGACAATAACAATATGATTGTGGACTCTGCCACTATAATCATGTAGTCACGTGTATTAGCTAGACACACGACTTACCACCTACTATGGTAACTGAGTGTTACCATATATTCTGGTAACTGAGCTTTCACATTGGTATACCAAAAGTCACATTTAACCCCGTAACATAGGCGTCCCATATCTAAATATTTTATCAAAAACATATGCAGATATTTATTTAAAAATATCCAAACAGGCAACATGCCAAATATACATCTTGTTTTCCCAATTTATCAAACGTTCAACTGAAACATTTACTAGCAAAAATATCTCAAAATACTAAACATAGTATTATTCCAAAAATACATTTAACCCCAAAAAACAATACATGTTTTAGAAAATATTCTTGAATCCATACAGAAAATTTTCTAAATAAAGAATATCTTAAAAATCCAAAATAGAGGGTTTATTGCCGAAACCATGATAAATATTAAAACATAATATTTATTTCAGAAACCATAAAAAATCCAACAAAAACATTTATTACAAAAATGTAATAAATTTCAGAGGAGATTTTCCACTAACTTTAAATAAAAAATAATTAATCATGCAGTAGCGTATATAAAAAACAGTGAGGGATATATAATACGTACATATCAATTCAAAACAGTAAGCTGATTATTAAACACATAATGAGATTATTAAATTAATTAATCTTTAGATTAGTCCAATTTCATAAATATGTTCTAAACATATAAAAAAACAATATAGTTTAGAAGACACAGCGTATGTGTCTGAAGTTGTCATTCCACTCACCTGGATATCCAAGTTAATGGCCCAAACATGTACCATTGGCAGCTGGCTAACCTCGCAAACTATATTACACAGCTGAAACAATTTATCAAAGTAATATCAATGACATGATACATATACGGTACTGTGGCAGTACCAAAATGTAAAATGATGCAATGCAATCGTCGCCCCAAAGGGACCCATTCAAAAAAGGATCAGATGCCCCCACCTCGAGAATTGAACATCTCGCAAAAATTACAAATCAATCTCCAAAACCATTCTCAACTCCTTAAATATTCCAAAATATTCAAATCACTTAAAAGGATACTCCAAATTCCATTTGGATCCCTCAAATGCGAAATATCAAGAATTGGTCCTCAATTGAAAAATTATCCAAATAGTCCAACTTTCGAGTCAACCGATAAAAATCAAATATAAACACCCACATTGGCTCTAAACAACCTCAGGAACTCAAATCAATAATTGGATTCTCCAAAACAATTCAAAATCAACCTCAATTCTGCCAAAACCGAACCTAACCCTAGCTCACACGATAACTCATCAAATCTCATCATTCAAGGCTTGAAACAAGTTCATTTAAGTCCCATCTAACCCATACAAGCATCCTCTAACATCAAAAAATCACAAATCATCCAAAAATTGGAACCCTAGTCCAACTCGTCCAAATGCAAAACCATGAATCAAAAGCATGAAAGAGGAATAAAAAACAAGAAAAGAATGATAATATTACCTCCAAAGACAATTAGGAACATTGGGCAAGCAACGAGGAAGTGAGAGAATTGATATGAAGGTGAGAGAGAGTGAAAAATGAGAATGACGAACGGAATGGTCGGGGTTCAAATATATATAGAAAATGAAGGCTCACGTACGTGAATATAAGGTTAAAGTACGTTAGAATCAAAGTCATTTGCGTTAACGGCGTCAAAAATCGCTTCCAGAGGCATCAGACCTGACCTCAACGTACATGAATCATCATGGAAACCTAGCTCACGTACGCCAATCATTGAAAACATGTACATTGCAAAAATAGTGTCTTACGTATGTAAGAACACTTCTTACATATGTAAGGTAACCCTTACGTGCGTTATACTCTTTATAACATGCGTAAGAAGCCTTTCTTCCTTGCCTTTGATTTCTCTTCGCTTCAGAACATTCGTCGGACTATTCCCAAGACTTAACAACATTCAACCTTACGTGATTAATATCAATCAACATCCTCAAACACATGTTCAATACCTCAAACATCAAAGATTAGGATTGTAATCCGAACAAAAAAAATTGAGGCTGGTCAGAATGCTACAGCAGCTAGTTAGGAAACGGACGGGGTATTACACTTGAGCTCAAATTTATTGATGAAAAAGAAAATGTATAGAAGAGTTAAACACAACCAAAAATGGCGGCAAAAAATAAAATAATAAGAAAACAATCTGCTGCTAAGAAAAACGGAACCTCTCAACTCTATTTAAGTCATTATAAATCAGAGAGCCACAAAAACTGGGAAAAGAAGGCCACCACTCGAGGCTGTCAATATATGGTCCATGGTTAGCCAGCTTATCTGCCACCCCATTCCTTTCTCTGTAGATGTAGGAAACAACAACATGCATATTAGATAGAAAATGAAAACAGTCTGACCATTCAATGTAAACCCGCCAAAGAACCAAAATTGAACGAGTTTTGAATAAATGCACCACATAAGTTGAATCGTTCTTAATCCATAAGCTATACCAACCCATCTCTCAAGCTTTCTTGATAGCAAAAATGTCCTCCATAAGTTTTGAAACGAATGCAGGAGCTTGACCAGTTGGATTAGAGAAGCACCCAATGGGAAAACCTCTCAGATTACGAAAGATGCCACCCGCAACAGAAGAGGAATCACAAGAGGAACCATCAGTGTTGACCTTAACCCAGTTTGGTGGTGGAGGCTACCAACGAACTGAGATTATCATAGGAGCTTGAGACGACCTCCTTTGGATGTTTAATTGCCTTAGAATATGAAGATCAGATAAGTGTTATTCATTGTGCCTGCATGAAATTAATTTCCTCACGCAGAGCACCCCAAATCTGTCAGAGGAAGAGATGAACCGAAGGAGGAATGTCCTCAAAAATGGCGTTGTTTTGGGTCTTCCAAAGTAACCAAACCGAAGTCACTAAGGTTGTTCGCCAATAAACACGTATATGAGAACTGAAAGATAAAGTAGCAACAAACTCAAAAGGCTTAACAAGACAGTTGAAAGATGGAAAAGAGTGACCGAAGAGAGCCCAAACCGCTTCCCACACCGTCTTCGCAAAACTGCATTCTAAGAACAAATGAAAAGTGATTTCAATAGAACAACAACATAATATGCACATAGAAACCATGATGAAACCGCGACTAGCAAGATGCATTTCAGTTGCAAGTTTACCATGCACTGCTTTCCAATAGCTAAAAGACTGAGATGAAGGAATGAAGTGAGCCTAGAGAAAGTGATGCCACAATGAACGTCTTCCAGAAAGGGCGAATAAAATCATAAATTGCCTTGGTAGTAACTTTCCCATCCATGGAATGAATCAAGAAAAGCTGATCCTCACCACTGGATAGAATTTTGACACTTTCAATACGTGCAGCTAAAGAAGGGAAAGCAACTCGTAGAAGCCAAGGAATCTTCCACTCATCGTTAGCACGGAAATCTTCTACACACCCTTCAACAAAATTTGACGTGTGAAGCTGTGTAGCAATTGTGGGAATAAGCCATCTCCTATGCCAAAAACTAACAGAGCTTTGATCCCCAACCAACCAAATAGAATCCTCTAACATGTTGGAGAAGTGAATGAGAATAGAGGACCGAATAGAGGAGCTCAAGTACACCGACTGTGGCAGGCCTTTTTTGTTCAAGAATCGCCATCTAAATACCGAACTGGAAAAGGACTTGCCCTCAATAATTTTCCAAGAAAATTTATGAAGAAGGGCTTCATTTAAGGCCTTAAGATTTTTAAGACCTAAGCCACCTTCTTTGATGGGTTGGCAGCAAACATTCCAAGGTGCCAAAACAAGTTTTCTAGTGAGAGTTGAACCTGTCCATATAAATTTTTTTATATGCTTCTCCATGTATGTAAGAAGATTGTTAGGCCATTGATATACTCCAAAAGAGTGCAAGAAGGAACCATGATAACAAAATTAATCAAGCAAGCTCTACCAGCTTGAGACAATGAATCCCTTTTTCCATTTAGCAAATTTAGAAAGATTTTTATCAGCAATACCTTGTAGCCATTGCCACTGAGGAGCTCTAACAAAAATAGGGACACCCAAATAAATAAAAGGTCAATGCCTTAACTTCATACTGGACTTATCTTTCAGCTGTTGTTTTCTGCGTAGATTGATTTTGCTCCCAAATAATATGCTAGACTTATCTAAGCTAATCCGTTGGCCAGAGAAAAGATCATACGACTCAAATGTGTTATTAACCACCTCCATATTGCGGTTAGTAGCTTTGCAGAAAGTCGAAATATCATTAGCATAAAACAAGTGAGACGAAAAAGCATATTGACTGTGACAGATTGGCGCAATTCAACCCGAGGCAACCAAAGAAGATATCCTACGATTGAGGAAGGCCTCAACTAGGTAAGAAAGGAGGGGAGAAAGGGGGTCCCCTTGCTGAACGCCTCTAGTAATTGGAAAATAGCCACATGGGGAGCCGTTGAAAATAACAGAGAAAAATTTTCATAAGTCATTGTAGAAATTTATTGTTAAAGCCAAAAGCAGACAATACCTCCATAATGAAGTCCTACTCAATAGTGTCAAAAGTCTTCCTAATGTCAATCTTCAAAGCCATGTTCCCACCAAAAGATTGCTTTTCAAGCAAATTTATGCCCTTCGAGGCTAGAGCAATACAATTTGAGATCTAGCGGTTCTTCAAGTAGCCAAACTGATTAGGTGAAATTATACGAGTTGAAATCACCGCCAGTCTATCAGCCAAAATACGAGTAATAATCTTGAAAACAAAATTGCTCAATACAATAGGCCGAAAGGCAAACATTTCATTGCCTCTGGGCTCTTGGGGATAAGAATAAGATTACTAGAGCTAGAGGAGTTACCAACGAGTGTGGTGCATAAAAAGCGATGTGGATAACATGTCGAGATGTGGGAGCTAAAGTTGAGGAAAACTTCTGCTAATGAATTTTTTTTACCCCACCATAAATAAGGAGAAAAACAGATTGATTGCACTCCACACATTTGAACTCATTAATATCTTCATTTATCTTTCGCATTTACATTTATTTTGTAACTTGGGCATAGCTCCAGCAGTAGTCAACTTCAGCAACTTGCCTAGATTGGGTTGATTGTTTACGTGTTGTACGACAAATCTCAATTCCTTTCATGCTTCAACCGTAATTTTTTAACTTCTTTCTTGGTCTTTATTTACATGCTTGATTGGTTTGATTGTTTACGTGTTGTGTGATGAGTTGCTTTACCACACTTTGAGCGTACACTTTTGAGTTTGTGTCATATTTTGTACTCATTCCCTTTATAAATATCTATAAAAATCATAATCGAGGCTCTTCCACTATCTTGCCTACTGTTATTTCTCTCGTGTTAAAGTCTTAGACATTTAGACATCACTAAACCCATATCAAACGTTACACAGTCTATCACGTTTTATGCACTCAACCCGAGTTATCTTACCTCAAGCATTCCTCATGAAAATTCCCAAACAAGAACCAGACATAAATTCACACCGAGACCCACTGACAAACTAAATGATAGTAGGAAGCTAAATATTATATATCCATATTATATTTTTTAAAGTGGTTGAGAAAAAAGTGATTTTTTTTCAAGTCAATAGTCTCAGTATTTTGTATGAGAATAAAAATGCAAACTCATATTTGCAGTTAATTATATTTCTCTAGTTAAACTCTAAAGCCATATGGAGTTGAAGAAATGGTTAGTTGCACTTGCATTTGCATACTTGTTCATACTTTAACGATTTTTTTTATATAAAAATTTTGTTCAAATATTCACTTGATCTGAACTTTAAATGATTGAAATACAAATTTTTTTTCCGTAAGTATCGGTGATATTCCAAGTCTTGTTTGAATGTGGAATATGAACCTGAAAACGAAGACGAAGAAGGGTTCAACAGTAGTACCATAATTAGGTTTGGCTTTGATTAAGTCAAGTCTGTTTTAGGACCATAGTTTTAATTTACTGTGAGCAACAAAAGACACAAATGCCAATCTTACCAACTAGATCAAGTACTTGTTTAGTCTGATACCAGGAATGAACTTTCACAGTTTCTAAGGAAATGTATGACCAACTGTCACAACGAATATATTGTCAAGTCTTGAATGTCTTAGAATTATGCGGAAATCATACATCTTTTTTTTGTTAGCAGTATATATGTTTATTTTTGTAATTAACCTCTGTTTTTTTTTTCATTTTCAATTTTTTTACTACTTTGCTATCTATGTCTACGATCATTTTATATGAAATGAATCCTGAAATTATGTAAAATGTTCAAGCTTCTTTTAATGTGCACAATCAAGTGAAATGAATCACGTTCAAAAGTAGAAATTATCGCAAAGGATGTGTTAGACGTGGTCCGTCTATGACGGATCAATTTATTCGAGTTTAATTCGGTGAAAACTTAATTATTTTATTCATTGATCCAACTCAATTACGTCAATTTCTAATTAAATGAGTGGTAAATATGAACTCTACATATATTGTAAGGAAGTTCATTTAACACCACTATAAAAAAATACATCTAAATCCTACTTAGGGCTAGACATTATATTAGTTATAACTTCCAAAATACACAATACACTTTCCATTTAAAATAAAATGACATTTTCTCCTTTCTTTTAGTGATATCAAATAATACTTTATCCGCTCAATTTCACTAATTAATTCACCTCATTTGAAGAATAAATTGTTGGGGCCAAAATCAAAAGATTCATGGGAGAGTACTCGGTTGCTTCCCATTAAAGATTAAATCCAAACCATAAGAAAAGCATATTTCATATTCCACTCAAGAATGAGACGCAAAATATAAAAGTCAGAATTAAATAACTATAAAGAAAAAAATTCGTCAACGTTTTTATTGATATGTAATTTTTTTGCCCCACCAAAAATCAAACTTTTGATTTCAAAATAAGTGTTTGTTTTCAAATCAAATGACTTTAAAATGTCATTGTACCATAACCTAGCCGTGAATTCCGTCTAGGTTCTTTTTTTTTTCAACTTATAATTTTTTTTTGAATTGGATTTCAAATTATAAATTCATTTTTTACATTTTTTTTGTTAGACCTTAACTCAATACGATGAGACATTAAACGCACACACGCATGTCCCTCAGTTCAAACCCAAGATGCATGCATCAACCATGGTTGCTCTTACCGTTGGGCTACCAGGCCCACGGCATTGTTTATATTAAATGGTATTATATTAAAATCACCTTATTTATTTGACATCACTTTAACTTTTAAGTAAATTTCATTGGTATGTTTAATTTAAAGTTAATTTAGTTTTTGAACTATCAAGTCGGGATGAATGGAATAACATTTTCTTAATGTACTTTCCAAAAAAAAACATCTTCTTAGTGCTTCTGAGTAGAAATTCTAGCTACTGCACCCAAAATCAACGCTAATTATTCCTTGAATTGAAACACGAGTAGAAGCCATCGTAAATAATCGACATTTCAAAAGAATTCACTATTACCTGCTCTGTATTAAGCAACATTTCAAAACAAATTCGTCATATTTTCCTGACTAAAAAATGTTATTATGACCTCTATTCTTGCCGCTTTCTATTTAAGATGTATTAGTGCTTGTGCTATTGACGTTTTCTGCCATTTGCTGCCTCTTCATATCATCATCGTTGCTATTTGCTTTGTGTATGTCGTTGTATTGTTATTGCAGGATTGGTGCTTTTAATTGTTTATTTCATTTTAGATCATTTTTATTATATTAATTTGTCTTCCTCGGTTGGAAGAAACAATGTTCAACCTATGTAGCACAGAAACGGAAACAGAAACAAAAACGGAAACGAGAAACGTCAATTTTTAAAAATATAAGAAACAGAAACGCGGGAGAAACGTGTAAATAATAAAAATATATAAATATTTTTAAAAATATATAAATATTTTGTAAATATTAAAAATATAA
>CAODLS010326947.1:0-10533 GCA_948243855.1 Flueggea neowawraea
TATATTATTTGATCTGTTAAGTAAAGCTACTTGTTCTTCAGTTTAATTTTTGGATAGCTTTAAACCTGGAAATCTATTTCACAAGTAAACAGAAATGAAAGTTAAATTGTTTGCTTAATCAAATGCTTTGACACGTCACTACAGAATTTCTGGCATGGACATTCTTTCACTGAATACAGCACCATGTTATCGTGATGTAAATTTGAAGTGGAAATTAGTTGAAAAGGGATCAACTTCATGTCAATCAAAGCTCCGTGTTGACAGAAAGGCTAGAATTTTATGTGCTAGGATTGATTACAGAAGTGGGTCTCTGAGGCTTTCTGGAATTGGTAGGGCTTCTTTCAAGAATCTTAATCGCGGAGAGGGTTCTTGGTTATCTAATACCCCTCAAGAGTTGAAGAGTGTTGGGTCGAAAGTTTTTGGAGGAAATTATGATAGTTATGTGATTGATGGGGAGGAGGAAGTAGGGAGTATAACAGAAAGTGGAAAAGCAACTAAGGTTTTGATTCCAGGTTTGCCGGATGAATCTGCTGGTGAAACTGCTGCTGCTATAGTTAGTTGTTTCTGGGAATGGAAGCCCAAATTTAATGTGCACTATGAGAAGGCTGGGTGCGAGAATGTGAAATCTCTGCCGGTGTTGTTTCTTCCTGGTTTTGGTGTCGGTTCATTTCATTATGAAAAGCAACTCAAGGATTTAGGCCGTGACTTTCGAGTGTGGGCAATTGATTTTCTGGGGCAGGGCTTGTCCTTGCCCATTGAGAATCCAACTCTTATGTCAAAAGAAAAGGATAGCTCAGAGAAACAGAATGTCCCATGGGGATTTGGAGAAGAAACTGAACCATGGGCCAGTGATCTTGTTTACTCCATGGATTTATGGCGGGATCAAGTTCGCTATTTTGTAGAAAAGGTAATTTGTGTATATTTCCATTTATCAATATCCAATAGTCATGAATGAGTAAATTTATCAACATCTTTTAATGCTTTTAAGTCTTTTCTCCTAACCTGCAGAGTGCAGTGCTTTGTTCTTTTGCTGTTTGACATCCTTGTGCATTAAACTATACAATGTGACTCAACTTCTTGATGTATTGATTAAGAAATAATGCAACAAAGTGACAATTTGATGATGACTGGAGGAGCACTACAATTACATATGTTTCAAAATGTTACATCACATGTGCATTTAGATGATGAAGGATTATTGCATTCTTGAAGCAACTGCTATAAATGGAGCCAGGGCTCAATAAGGGATCTCCTGTAGAAATGCCAATGTATCAATGCTATATCATGGATGTTTGACGCAGCAATTGATTGTTTTCAGAAAATAACTCTAATTCGGAAGAAGATTATAAGGAATAAGACTTTGGTTAAACATAAACTGAAAGAAATTTATAATAGTGCACAGGATACAGATTTTCATAGCTGTTTCTGTTACAGGTTATAGGGGAACCAGTTTATATTGTTGGCAACTCACTTGGGGGATTTGTTGCACTATACTTTGCCGCAAGCAACCCTCAGTTGGTGAAGGGTGTTACGCTGCTTAATGCGACACCCTTTTGGGCTTTCTTCCTAACCCTGTGATAAATCCAAGACTAGCAAGGCTATTTCAATGGTCCGGAACATTTCCTCTTCCTGCAAGAGTGAGAAAGCTCACAGAGTTCTTGTAAGTGTAGATTTTTTTTTTGGAAAAAAAAGGTCTTAATTGTCTTGTGTATTATAATCCTGTTGGTTCAAGTTTTTCGTATATACTCATGGTATCAAAGAATGCGCATATCCTGGTGCTGCTAAAAATAGACAATTCATTTAAACCTTGTTAACAAGATCACAAATTGTTTAACCAGAGGAAGGGCATACAAATTGTTTAACCAGAGGAAGGGCATATGTAGCCGGAAATTGTTGTTTGTAAAAACCAACACATCTTAAACTTGGCATTTATCACTTTTGTGATTTTTTTTTCCTTTGCCACTTGCTTGTTCTTCTCTAACTTGCTGTAAACATTATCCAGTTGGCAGAAAATAAGTGATCCTAGCACAGTAGCAGAGGTGCTTAAACAAGTTTACACTGATCACTCTACAAATATTGATAAAGTGTTCTCTCGTATTCTTAAGATAACACAACATCCTGCTGCTGCTGCATCATTCGCCTCGATCATGGGTGCTCCTCAGGGAGAGCTATCCTTCAAGGAGAGTCTAACTAGGTAGGAGATGCAAATTACTTCTTTATCTTTGTGTATTATTTCTTGCTTGGAACTGAAAACTTAAGTTTCGTTTGTCTTTATAGGTGTAAAATGAGAAACATTCCTATATGTCTCATGTATGGTAAAGAAGACCCATGGGTGAAGCCTGTCTGGGGTCTTCAAGTCAAAAGGCAGGTGCCAGAAGCTCCATATTATCAGATTAGTCCCGCTGGTCACTGCCCTCACGATGAAGTTCCTGAGGTACACAGCTTGCTACTCCTTTTATTTCCTATGTGTATCTTTTCCATAGATGAATAGTAAGTTTTCATCGTTTTCATTTTCTTTAATTTTTGGTTACCGAAAATGACGAGAAAAGCAAACCACCACAATGCTTGTGTGAATCTGTACTGTAAACAAAACAATAGGCGGCTCATACCCCAGTGAACTAAAGTCTTGTTCAGCATTAAGGGATCAAAAGTTTGATTCTTGGTTGCAGCAACCTATCAAAAGAAAAATCTGTCCTTCAAACATATTATATGAAAATGAAAAGGACACACAAGTAATAAACTTTGCCGTCTAGAACCACTTTCATTGCTAGCAATAACATTAACATATTTATCTGCTGTAATTAATAAAAGAAATTCTTATGACTTTTACATGGCATAGTTATGCTACTTTGTTTCATGAAATCTAAATTGGATGTTGTGACTGAATTTGTATGTTCATTCCCATTTTCTTACTTCTCGTAATCACTTAGCTGTGGAGAAAACAAATTTTTAAGAAAACAGGTATCACCCTTTAGATTCAATGTTCATTTGACTCCCATGATAATACAGGTTGTGAATTACTTGCTACGAGGATGGATTAAGAACCTGGAGTCCCGTGGTTCGGTTTCATTACCATTGGTTGATGATGAAGAAAATATTCAGGGCAGCATTGCCAGAGAGTTGGAATTTGTGAGAGGAGGTTCTGAAAAATTGGTGAAAGTTAAATTCTTTGGATCCAAGTTGTATGTTTGGGATGAGTTAAGTTCCTACTTAAGATCTCAATTTGGGAAACTAAGAACCAAATCTTGACAGCTGAACCACCTTTTCCATGAACATAATGTAAATTCTTATAGGGTCTGGTAAAAAATGTACCATTTCATACATTTATTATATTAATTAATCTTTCACATTAAACATCTCTGTTTTCATTTTGGTTTTCATGCTTCTTCTCTCTTATTGATCTTTTATCAGTGATGGGGAATTTGTGCTCATTGACATGAGCCGTAGCTTAAATGGTTTTGATTTTCAGCTTGGTTGTGCAATGTGTGAATTATTACACAAATTCTTGAATCCTTTATCAGAAAATTAAGGATTAATGTCCTTGAGACCGGTGTAAAAGTGGAGCAACTTATGGTAAATTAAAAATGTACAGAATTGTCTCAACTGGATAGTCTACTGGAAGGTATTACATTTTAATTTTTCTTTTATTTTAACTTATCTTGAAATTTGTGTAGTATTTAAAATATTTCAATCTTAATCTTATTAGAGAGTAAATAGTAGTTTTTTAACATTTTTTAAAATTTTTGTTGATTTATTAATGAAATATTAAATAAGAGAGTTGAGTAATGAGTGTTATTAGAACTATTTTAAATTTCGAGATAGGTTAGTTCAATCAAATTAGATATATTAGAGAGGATTACAAAGGAAGTTGTTGAGGATGCTCTACAATCCTGAGTTTGAGACACTAAAAAGGATGGAGAAATTTGCAGTTAAATAGTTTCTTTAAAAAATCTACAAAATTCAACTTGTCATTAGAGTTATAATACTAAATAATATTAAACATAATGAATATTATTATAGTTACAACTGAAAAAACCGAAAATCAAACTTGTCGAAGTACTTTTGCGTCTTTCTAGTTTAAACTTTAAACAATTTATGTTCTGAAGACTAGAAAAACAGGACGGTCGGAGCGACTATGAGGCACCTATCGAAGACATTCCGATCAATAAAGCCGACTTCGAAAACCAACCCATCAAAAGCATCAGCGTCATCATCAACAATAACCACAACAACAATAACATCAACAACACCAAAAACGACGTTGTCAAATTCACGATCAAGATCTTGGTGTGTGTATTTGATTCTTTCCACAAATACGCCCATCAAGACCTATGTTGGTGTCACCAACAACTTCCGTCGCCGGTGCGTTGTGTTTCTTTTCTTTGATTTTTTTTTTCTTGTTTCTATCCAATAAATGCAATTGCTCATCTGGGTCAATTTTAAATTTTGTTTTTGTGCCTTCTAAAAGAATTGGATTAATTATCCCATGTATCCTTTGATATTGTAAAGTTGATAGTTTGATAAATATCTTTCTGTGTTATGGGCCATTGAAGGAACCCATTATTTTAATGGTGTTGTGATGATGCATTGTAGAGTTGGTAACTTTTCAGGTCTTGTTATGAGTGTTTTTTGGTGATCAATGGACCTTGAGAGTTGTTCTGAGGAAGTTTTCGGGATTTTATGGTTATATCAGGGAATTGATTGAGTTATGCTTTTGTAGTATTTGGTATTCAAATTGTGAGTATTCTGTTGCAAACCATAGAAGTAACCATTTCTAGCTTAGTCATCTTTGTTCATTGATGTGCATGCTAGGAGATGAGTAATTCTCCGGTAGAGTTTGGTAATTGATTCTTGTATTACAGCAGTAACTTTGGGATTCATAAGCTTGTGATATATGACACTATCCCCCGATATTTGTTTGTAAAGATGTAGGCTGTCTGACGTACTCATTTTGTCAATGACATGGTCTGGGAATGAGATGCCGGGTGTGGTTATATCATGTATGTTTGTTCCTTTGTAATAACTTTTCTGTTAGCATGTAGCCACTAACTGGCACCTTGTATGCAGCTTGAAACAACATAATGGTGAACTCAGAGGTGGGGCAAAAGCATCCCAAGCAGGAAGGCCATGGATTTGTGCACGCTTAATTCAAGGATTCAAGGACCAAAGTGAAGGTTGTATTCAAGATCTGTTTTATTTACTAAGGTTTATCTGTATTCAAGAATTCTTCTGGTGTATATCTTGATTGTTGCATCTCTATCTTTGGAATTCACTTTGCACAGCAGCATAGCCTCATCCAATATGGCAGTTTAATCATTCCAAATCAGATAACTACTTTGTTTCTTCCCCAAAAGGTCTTCCTATTGTTGTTATTATTTTTCCTATTGGACTAGTTTATACTTTATCATGAATCTAAATTACTTTGCCAGGTACTCTGACTCTGAGCTGCTGAGCTAGAAGTGATTATATTTATATTTTGGCTGCATTCCTAATATAATGCTATGCTTCAATCTTTTTTTGGCTACTTATATAATATTCTTCATTTAGTCCTAGAACACTATTGCAAGCTATAGAATGATGAAATTCCTGCTATCTGCAATTATGCATATCCGTGCTTGATTGTACCACGCCAATTTACTGACACTGTTGCTATAGATTGTATGAATCGTTGGAATAAGTGGCATTTTGATTGTTGCTGTTTCTTGGAATTCTACATAATATTTGATGATATAATACAAAGTTTTTAGCTGTTGAGCTAACTATGTTCCTAGTTTTTTTATTGTATCTATTTTATTTCCTTTTAGCTTGTGTGTTTGAATCAAAATGGAAAAGTTTGTCGAGGAAATTACCCCGGAAAAGGAAGAACAATGACGTGATGAAGGATAGTGACAATGTCTCACATCAACTGCTGCAACACAGGCAGCTGGCTTTAAATAGAGTTAAAGGTTCGGTGGATTGCAGTTGTTTAAAATTCAACTGGCAATTGACTCCTTTCTGATTCAGTGCATGCCATGGAAATTGTTTTGTTCTGATTTATCCTTTGTTGTTGCATGATTCGTAAATTTATCCCCTGATTTATACAGTTCATATTCATTGTATACTCACAAATGTAGCATGAGGTGGCTCGGTGATATTTGAGGCCATTCAAATGTAATAATGGCTTTTTCTTTAATATAAAAGTTAATGAGGTTTTTATGTCTTAAAATGTGAAAGCAAGATTTATTTCCAGTTGTACTTTCTTGTATATTATTATTTTCCATTGATGTAACATAAACTGCTTCTTGCCGGTATTTTAACAACATTATGTTATGCAATGGCTTGGAGTACTCTTTGTGAGGAAAGCCAAGTAGACTTCTCTGTATATTGCAGAAAGCTGCAGGGACTTCTATCATATGCAGAAACTGAGAGGTGCCGAAATTTGTGGTGCGAAACTGTTAGCATCTTGAAGCCGGCTGGGGAAGTGGTCGTCACGAATCTGTCTTATGTGCTGATTCAAGTTCTTTCAGAAGTGAAAGCTAGTGGTGCACGCCCTACGCTTCCTTTCAGCTGATTGAGCAAATCAGGTTTTCCCGGAAACTCAGATTATTGAATTCTGCTGTTAGTCTTCGATACTGATCGAGTCTTCCAAGATTTCACAGGGAATTTCGTGCTTCGCCACTGTTAGAGCTTTTGGCCCTGACGGTAAGGCACAAGGCTTGGATGATACAAGATAACCAACTTGATTTTGCCCAGAACTTCTCTTTGGAAAGCAGGCCATGGTTCAGACGTTTCCGTTTGGGAGCTCTGTATGTTAGTGTTTTGTAGACAGGTTTTGCTTTGGTGGGTGGAACAGTGGCACTTCTTCATTTGCTTTCGCCATGAATGTTTAGAATCTGCAAATCGGCAAGCAGAAACGATAAACTAAAATAGTTGTTCGAAATCACAAGTTCCACAAAAATAAAATAGAAAACAAAAAAAAAACAGTGTTCTAAACTAAATAGGCTCTTTGAACTTTTCCTCTTTTAAAATTTGAACTGAAATCAATATTTTTTAACAAGAAACCAGGAGAATCAGTAAGAACGACCAGTCATTTGTATATGACGAGGTGGTATCACTTATTCGAAAGATTTCTCTTGTCGATTGGAAATGATCACTGGTCTTGTAGTATGTTCATTAGTATGGACTAGGGACGGGCGTCAAGCTTCCTCCATTCCCATTCTGTCCGTGTGTATATATAGAGTTAAGGGCCAATTAAAAAACAACTAAAAAAACTTTTTTAATTACCTGCACAGGATCAAACTGTTTTGGTTTCTTTCACACGCCAAGATCGTTCTTTCTATACCGAAAACTCATCCTTCTGCATCTCTATACGAAAACTTACAATTTTTTTCATTTTTTGTTAGTTAAGTCCTTTTTTTTGTTTATTAGTCCTTTTTTATTGGCTTTTCACTTATGCGAAAGATTTTTTCATATTTAATTTTTTTAATTTTGATTTATTTTTTGTCTTATTTTTATCTTAATTTTATTTAGTTTTAAAACAACTTGAGAATAACTTTTCCAAAAATCATTTTTTCCCTTTTTTTAAGATTTAATTTTTATTCTTTTTTGTTCTCTTCATTTGTCCTTTTTTATTTTTTCATTTAAACTAATTTTTTTCCACATCAAAATTGTTTGTTTTCTTTTTGTTTTACTTACTTTCATCTTATTTTTTCTTTCCAATGTTTTAATTTTCTGAATTATTTGATTTATTTTTAGCTCTAAATTATTTTATTTTTAATATATTAACAAAAAAATAATTAAAAACAAAATAAAAAATAAACTAAAAATCAATTTACATATTAAAAACATAAAAACCTTTAAAAACTAAAAAACAACATTACATAATACTTTTCAAAACCTTTTAAAAACTTAAAAATATTTTTAAAAAACTTAAATAAATCTCTAAAAAAATTAAAAAATTTAAAGAACAAAAAAAACATTAAATAAACATTTTAAAAGCTTAAAAACTTTTAGAAAACTAAAAATTAACCTTAATAAACCTTTTAACAAACTTAAATAAAACTTTAAAAAAATTTAAAACTTAAAATAAAACTAAAATAAACTAAAAATATTTCTTAATTTTAACTTAGATAATCCATAATTAAAAAAAAATAGATAATCCTTAAATAAACCATTTAAAATTCTTAAAAAATAAACTTAAAATAAACCTAAAATAAACTTTTTAAATAAAATAAACCTAAACAATCCTTAAATAAACTTTGAAATCTGTAAAATAGGCTTGAATAAACCAAAAATAAACTTCAAATAAACCTAAAATAAACCTTAGAGGAACTTCAAATAAACCTTAGATGAACTTCAAATAAACCTAAAATAAACATAAAATAAGCTTTCAAATAAACTTCAAATAAAACTTTTTAAAAATTTTAAAACAACTAATAAATCTTTTTATAAAATTAAAAAACTGAAAACAAATTTTTGAAAACTAATAAATTTTACATAAACTTTAAATAAACCACCTCAGTAGACCACTACATGTCTGTTACCTTAGAAAGAGGTTATAAAATCATACCATTACCAGCAAATTATATATGGCACGTAGAGAAGAAGAATGTATAATTAATATAGTTAATTAAAATGCAAGCTAAGAATTCAAGAAAAGGATACCAATGTCAGCACCTATCCTACAAACCCTTCCACGACCACCAAAATTGCTTTCAGGTATATATTTTGCATTTTGAAAACAGGAGCCAAATTAGTAAGCAAGAACAACTATGTACCATTACTTGCATAAGTGAGCAATTGAAAAACAGCCAAAAGCATACCAAAACCTTCCAATTACCGTAATACAAAGGTGAGATTTCTCTACTTGCACAATATGCTTATTTGCAATAATTTGGACATTATTTGGTAATCTAAATAACAATTCATTTAACTTAATATAGACTCGAAGGCAAATCTATATTATATATAAAAGCAGAATACATTACCCTTAAAATATTGACATTTGACACTCTAATTTAATAAAAAGTATAAATATTTAAAATTATTTCTTAGATTACCATAAATAGAATAAAATAAATTAAACAAAAATTTGACATTAGATTAATTATCATTTTTTGGTCAAAATATTAATTACAATAAGTATAAATGAATTTTTTATTGTAATTTCCTTTTTTATTACAAATTTATTTTCTTAATGAGAATGTAATTAATTTTACAGTGTTAATATCAATATAGAGTAATAAAACATCAAATTTAATATATTAAAATTTATATCTATATAAATATACTTAAAGAGAATACACTAATTCAAAATCTTAATTGAAATGTCCGAATACAAAATTTAAAAGGACATTTTATCTGTCTCAACATAAATTTAAAATGAGTAATCAAGATTGTTTAGAACTCTACCCAGATTTAAAATTCTTCTTTTTAGATAAACGTAAGTCAAGCTTCTGTATTTCAGACTGGCATGCGACCCTGGATTATTTTGCCAAGAGAGTATGTTTTCGACCGCCTGGTCAGACTGAGTTCTGTTATCAGGGTGAGCGAGACAGTGTTGTAAGGGGATACGTGTCATTAATCAAAGCCGAAAGGATGATTCACCGAGGATGTGAGACGTATTTGGCTTTTGTTCTGACTGAGTCCGAGGGATCATAGTTGAGAGTTGGAGACGTACCTATGGTACGAGACTTTTTTGATGTATTTCCAGAGGAATTATCAGGACTTTCGCCTGATCGGGAGATTGAGTTTGCCATAGAGGTACAGCCTGGTATCGATCCGATATCGATTCTACCGTATCGGATGGCGCCAGCTGAGTTGAAGGAGTTAGAGACTCAACTGAGAGAGTTGTTAGACAAGGAGTTTGTTCGACCGAGCGTTTCACCTTGGGGTGCACCGGTCATGTTTGTTAAGAAGAAGGATTGTAGTCTTCGTATGTGTATCGACTACCGATAATTGAATAAGGTGACGGTGAAGAACCGATATCCACTTTCGAGGATAGATGATCTGTTTGACCAGTTGCAGGGTGCGCAATAGTTTTCTAAGATCGACTTGAGGTCGGGATATCATCAGTTAAGGATTAAAGGTGAGGACATACCTATGACAACATTCCGAACTAGATATGGTCACTACGAATTCCTGGTGATGTCGTTTGGTTTGACTAACGCGCCAACGACATTTATGGATTTGATGAACATAGTGTTCAGACCGTATTTGGATCGGTTCGTGATTGTCTTCATCGATGACATTCTGATATACTCGAAGAGTAGAGAGGAGCACGAGGACCACTTGCAATCAGTCTTACAGACTTTGAGAGAGCATCAATTGTATGCTAAATTCTCGAAGTGTCAGTTTTGGCTCGAACAAGTGGCATTCTTGGGACACATAGTGCGAGAGAGAGCATTATGGTAGACCCAAGAAAGTGGAGGTAGTACTCCATTGGGAGAGACCTAAGAACGCTACAAAGATTCAGAGTTTCCTTGGATCAGCTGGGTATTATAGGAGGTTTATCCAATATTTCTCGAGAATTGCAGCTCCTATGACACGGTTGAC
>CAODLS010326972.1:0-12032 GCA_948243855.1 Flueggea neowawraea
AGCATATGCATACATCAGGTTATCAGCAGCACTCAAGAAACCCAAAACAACATATGAAACAAGAAGCTTAAAAGTCAATGGAGTTGGGGAAGTTTTGCAGAAGAAGTGGGTAGCAAAATTACAGCAGTTATAGGCCATCCAGCCACAGCAACCCAAGAAATGATCCACTTGCTTTCACCACCATTGGCTTAATAGACTCGTGAAAGCAGGCTCGACGCAGGAAACGCCACAAGCATTGCTGCACTGCTCAGAACCAGAAGAACCCAGTGTGAGATTGGCTTCCTTTTGTATGCTTACACTGCTATGATCTTCAAATTGGATATTTTTTCCAACAGTGATGGAGTTGGTGGTTTTACTGATTCCTCATCCATTATTTCACCTGATAATGATCAAGCAAACATGAGCAATACCAGTTAAAATGAATTTTACAGAACAATCATATACAAAAATTTGAAACAAACTTTGCACACCACAGTATGAACTAATTCAGTCAATGAAACTGCGAATATATGAAAAGGTTGCCAGTTTGGGAGACAAAAGAATAGCATATGGCACATTTTTACGAGATTCCACGCCCCTTTCGCTTTTTGCTATACAATATTCCTATATGCTATCCACAAATAGTTCAAATTACAAAAATAATTGGGTGGGTATGTTTTAGACATGGAAAACAATTTCCCAACTTTTATTTTTAATATCCACTCCTAATTACATTTGTTATTACAGATAAGCAAATGACAATTTCATCAGAATTGTCTTCATCTGATACACAAAGACATGATCTTTTTTTGTTTCAAAATTGGCATTCTCTCAACTCTTTGTCTTCCATTCCAGCAGCCAAAATGGACTACTGAACCAGACACAACTTGCTTTGCAGATAAAATCAACACAAAGAAACAAAAACAGGACAATTCATGACCAACAACACAACATCATGAAGATAAAGTAAGTACAACCCAATTCAGAACAACTAAATTCACAAAATGTTGAAGTAAATAAAGCAAACTTTATGGGATAAAAATTGGGAAGTAAGTACAGACCTGGTAGGAGGAGTGGCTCTTTGATTACCATTAGAGGAGGGCAGGAGGCTCTGCAACAAAAGGAAGAGCCAAGGAATTTGCTTTTATTAATTGGCCATGCAAATGTTGAATTATTGTGTGTAGTGTATGTATGTTATAGCCGTCCGATTATTTGAGATTGGAGTTCATGGGTGGTACTCCGGCGTTAGAGAAGTATTTCATGCTCTGTGCTTGATTGGTGGGATTGAGAGACGTGGCAAGTGGTTGACCGTAGAAAAGGCAAGGGATTCATTGCACATAGTCCAATTTGATACGATGAGAAAAAGGAGGACTTTTTTAACAAGAGACCTTTTTCATATATTAAGATTAGATTTTGCGACCCAACACAGTTTTTCTTCAAAAATTGAAAGTTAGATTATGAGATATTTTGGTAATCATTGTAACTTTTTTTTTTTTTATCGATGAAAAGAAAAAGTAGAGGCGATCGGTAAGTGACATACTCTTATTAAGTATGATCATATCGGCTTTTAAATCCGAAAGCACTCTCCCCCTATGGAATGTTCCCAAGAGCCATAGCTGACACCCGGACACGGACTTGAGTCCGCGCCGAGTGAGGTCACCGTAACACCTCACTGAGGACAAGCAGACTGGGCCTGAACAACCCAGCACTAATGCAATACTGGCCCGAGCTAGTAACCAGTCCGACACTAAATTTACGTCGCTCTCTCAGAGGCTCGAACTCACTCCGCGTACTGAGATCAACATAACCCAGCCGCTCGGCCACCCCTCGGGGGTAATCATTCTAACTTGACAAGTATAAACACTTACCTTTCAAATATTAAAAAAATATTTTGAAATTATAGTAGGGGTGTTCACACTCTTTTTTTTGTTTACAATGGGCAAAAAAATCTCAATTAATGGGATTAATAGATGATAAAGAACGTGCATAATGAGCAGTTTTCTCTTTTTAAACAAATCAAAATCACTAACTCACTATCCGAAAACCTTGCAACCCTTCGTATCAAAACAGTCGACATTTAACAAAACAAACATTACAATTTACAACCATAGTATTAGCACAGAAAAAAAAAACACCTCGCTTCTTCAACGTGTCGTCGCCAACCATAGTCTCAGAATTGCCCACCAGTTCGTCGAAAAGATTATTGCAACCGTTCTTCGCAGCTGCCACAGGGAACTAAATACAACCACAACAATGCACTGCATTGAAACACACGACATCAACAAACACAAAAGAATTCAAACCCAAAAAAATAACACCCAAAAAAGACATGAAATTGATTTCCCCATAATATATGGAGCACAAAAATTAACACCCAAAAACCTAGTATTCAAAGCACAAAAAGCACACCCACAATCGGAGATGTTTCATCGAACAAGAAACCCAAAAGAAATAACAACATCAAATAAAATTAAAACACTAATGAGCCAAACCCACCTGAGAAATCGAAAAAAGCAGACACATCGACAATATACGTTAGGTATACTGCATATAAAGACCCTAGAAACGCAAACTATCCGAGAGGGAACTGGAATTCAAAAAATTCAAAAAAACCATCAAAGATTATTTCCTTGACTGAAAAACGGAGGTGGCAAGGATTTCAGGTGAGACAACCCGATAAAGATGAAGATAAGAGTTTTTGCTTACATGGACATATGGTTGTGATATGGGTAGTTAAAAGAGTTTTTGAAAATTGGGAATAGTTTGCTAAAACTATCGTTTTATGAAAGCGCTTAAAAGAGTGTCTAGTTGTATAAATAGTATCAAAAACGTTTATGTGGTGTAATTTCCACCTATTAATGGACCAGGATCACGATATCAGGAAAAAGGTGGTAAAGAAATGCAAAAAATAAAGTGGTTATTGTGCGATACACTTAGAAAAATTTGCAATATTTATTTCGTATGAATATGATATACTTATTACAGATATACTTTGCAATATTTCGTCCGTACTCACTTAACTTTTCAGATTCACAGATGTGTATTTTCAAATTCACAGAGTCTTGTTTATAGGTTGTTGGTATATTATTAATGTTTTTTTATATTTTCAAATTTAAAACGTCTTGTTTATATGTTGTTTCTTATTTATATATTGATTGAATGTTGTTTAAATATTATTAATATATTTTTTATATGTTGAAAATAATATATAAACAAATTAGCAATTCATATGGTATTGATTTGTTGTTTATATATTGTTTATATGTTGTTGATATCTTGTTTATATGTTGTTTTCAAATTTGTAATTTATACGTTGTTAATTTCTTGTTTATATAGTGTTTATATGTTGTTGATATCTGGTTTATATATTGTTTGAATGTTGTTTATATGTTATTGTTGATATATTGTTTATATGTTATTTGAATTTTGTATATTCTTCATTCTTAAAATAACATTTAAATAATATTCCAGAAACATATAAATAAGAAACCCTCAATATATAAACAACATTCTAACAACATATATCTTTGGAACAAATCAACAAGTTTTATACAAGTGTTGAGCAAGTTTAAAAAATGTAAAACATATATATACTAACAAAAACACAAATATTAAGAGTTGATAAACAAGTTATAAACAATTATTAAACAAAATTTAAACATTTTATAAAACATGTTTCAAATTAATCATACATAATTTCTTCGACATGATCATTTTCTAGATCTATACACAATTTTTGTAAATCAACATCATAATTTGATAGATTACGAACCTTCTGATTGTTTGCTTTAGTTATTTATGGTGTCCAGTTCTCTAGCTCTGATTTCTTCTGTGAGTTTCTGTCATGTTTTGAGATCTGATTTTTCTTTGGTGTCTTGTTTGCGGTTTCGATCTGTTTAAGAAGTATATTAGAAGCAAAATAATCAAAAATTGAGAGAGATTTGGTTTGATTATCTGTTTTGGAGTTTATTGTTCTTGGATTGCTTTGTTTTCCGTCTATTTTATTAATCCATATAGCTGTAATATATGTCAGTTGTACGGTGTGGTTTGGGGTTTAAATTTTCAGGTCAAAATTTTGAATATGGGCTATGTGATTTTGTAATATGTTATTCGGAGTTGAGTGAATTTGTATTTGACCCAAAAATAAAGAGGAATTTACGTGGCCAACCTACTTTTAGTATTTGATATTTGCTCCACACAGTGTGATTATACATATTACAGATCTATTTTTTGATAATTATTATTTCATGGTTTCGTAATTATTAATTCACCTCGCCGTTTTTAGATATATTAACTTAACAGGTTTATCGACACGATGTTGTGTCGGTTTCTTTTCTGTTTTGCATGTGCTTTTGGCAACTTTCTTTATTTTTATTATATTTTTGTTTGTTGATTTGTTGTTGATTTGCTATCTTCTTTTCGAGCTTTCACTTCGTCTCTGAGTTTCAGTTGTGTGCTCAAATCTGTATACGAGCTCTGCATAAGAAGTTTTTGATTTAGCCTCTCAAGCTGTGTAATGATGTTTGCAATCTGTATCTGTGTAATAATATTTGTGATCTATATCTGTGTAATGGTGTTTGTGATCTGTATATGATCTTATACATGACAATATCATGAAATCTATAGAAAATATGTTGAAACCTCTGCTTATGAACTCAAAATGGTATGGTTTGATTTTAGGTAATGTCGGTCTGTTTTTATTGGTTTATATTTCTTCACGATTTACGATATGTTTTGGAAGGATGTCAGAGCTAAATATTATGTGAAATCTAGAAATTTTCTCTGTTTCTGAATTGGGATCGTGCGGTTGTATTTTTGAATGCTAATGTCGCGCATTAGATTTTTTTAAAATTGTATTTAAAATTTTGAAAAAATGCCACATGTAGCAATAATTTGTATATTGGGCAAAATTCACCGCAGTCCCTGAGGTTTGACCATATCTCTTGTGCGGTCCCTCAATTTTCAAAACCCTCTGTTTCGGTCCATCGCTCTTAACTCCATTTGATTTTATAATGTGCCACTTCATATTTGTTGATGTGGCAAATAGTCCCATCAGTAAATAATTTTTTAAGACCATTTTACCCTTTTTAATTTATTCTCCTTTCTCTCTATTTTTCTCTCTCTCTTCTCTATCTCTAACTCCAGGTCTGTCTCTAACTCAACGTTCATAATCTCCTACTCTCTTCTTCAACCCCCACCACCATTTCATCAAAACAACAGTGAGCCCAGATAAAAAATTGATCCAAGAGGAGGAGGAATCAATGAGCATTGGTACCAATTTGTAGATTAAGCAAGAACACAGATTATCAACAACACAACCAAGTAAGCCAAACCAAACAAAATCATGTACATTATTAATTCACAATTCAATCTTAAAGATTTCAAAGTTGCAACAAAAATCGAAACCCATATCAGCAAACAATGAGAAGTAGGAGGAATCGATGAGTATGAGTACCAATTTGTAAATTACTAGAGTAATTTAATTTTCAACACAAAACAAAAAGCAAACCCATGTTAATCAAGTTCTGGACAAGCTGCTGAAACTTTCATCCTCTCTTTCATGATGGAATTTTTTTGGTCTTCCTTCATTGTCCAAACAGAAATTGGGTTAATTCCGGGGTTTTGAAATCTCTCTCTCTCATCAGCCAGAAATCAATTCACCCGATTTCTCACCAATCCTCATCATCACCACCACGATCCCCAAAATCAAAACACATCAGAGTACCATGACAAAGCAAAGACTAAAACCCATTTGGGTCTTTCAAATAACAATTGAAAGAAAAAAAATGACTTTCCTTTCAATTATTTCCTCTGTCTGCTTTTGTAACTTTAACAACTTTCCTTTCAATTATTTCCTCCTTCTCTGCAACTCGCTCTCTCATATCCTTCTCAATCCTAAAAACATAACAAAGATATAAAATAAATTTTAAAAAAAAACATCACAAACCCAGAACCAAGAATACAACAAACCCATAATCTTTAAAATCTATAGAGAAAGATGAGAGCTTGAAGGTGAGCTTGAGAGAGAGACCTACGCTCTGAGGGCGCACGATCGAAAAGCAGTAGTGGCTTGAAAGGTTTTGGTTTGAGGTTGTCGACTGGTAATGAAGACGATGACATCGTTCCCATCGATTCTGACTCCACTCCTTCGTTGTTAGTCGTGGTCGTCGAAGATCGCACCACACTAAGCGTCGCCATCTCGTCAATCATAAAGCAGCTCTAGTATGATATAGCTTTAGGTGGCCATCACTTTCTACCGTCGCTATTGTCTGATAAGATGATAGTAGAGGAGGTGGTGGTGGCAGAGAGAGAGGAAAAGAGGAGGAATAGTGAGTGTAGAAAGGAGAGACAAAGACGAAAGAAAGATGGGTGAGAAGAGATAGAGATCGATAGAGAGAGAGATCAGTGGTAGAGAGACAAATGAGAGAAGAGGAGATAGGTGTGTGGGAATAAGAGAAGAGAGAGAGAGAGAAAAATGGAGAAAGGAGATGAAAAATCTGAAGAGAGAGAAAAAAGAAGGTGATGTTTCAGATATTTTAAGGGTAAATTAGTCTTCACACATTGTTTGTCAAGTTTGACAAATGGATTTAAGAGCGAAGGATCAAAATAAATGATTTTAAAAATTGAGGACTACACGAGAGATATGGTCAAATCTCAGTGACCATAATGGATTTTGCCCTTGTATATTCTAGTTATGTGTATATATATTTGCCCCATAAATAAATAACAAGATAACACAAACTCGTAGGTTCAAGTTTCATTTGCAAACCTTTATGGTTGGGCCGAAGAAATCATTAAATGTGATTGGTCTTAAAAAGGATATTTACTACAAAGGCCTTATTAGATAAATAAATAACTTATGGCTCGTTTGGAAACAATAGCATATAGCATATTTTGTAGAGCATATAGAATTTTTGTATAACTAATTTTATTAAAAAACATATCATTTCTCTACCTTTTTTACTATTCACTCATCACTAATCATTATAAAATATACCAAAGATACTATATCCTCTACCTCCCAAACAAGCCCTTAATTAGGAGAATGGAATTTGGAAAATGTGCAAGTCGGAGTTAAATGGGCTTATGGAAAAAGGAAGCTTGTATTTCCTTGAGGTCCAAAATTTGTTATCGAACTTGGCACAGATGAATAAAGAGGAAATTACGTCATCCACTTGCTTTAGCATTTGATATTTGCTCCGCACAATGTGATTATACATCTTACAGGTCCATTTTCCATAATTTTTAATTCATAGTTCCATAATTTTCAATTCATGTTGTCATTTTTAGATATATTTACTTTACTATTTTATCAAAACGGTGTCATTTCGATTTTTTTTTTCAAATTTTGTGTGCTTCTGTCAACTATAACTATTACTTTTCACCTTTCCTATTTGGTCATTAATTTGTTGTTAGTTTGTTGTTGTTTTGTTGTAGTAAGATGTAGAATAACAAACTTTGATCATTTTCAAGTTGTGTAATGATGTTCACGACCTGTGTATGAACTTATACATAGGAGTATCATGAAATTTGTAGAAAATATGTTGAAACCTTCTTTGTGAGTTTAAAAGATTTGGTTTGATGTTAGGTATGTTTTTGAAGCATTGGAAGAACAATGAGAAAATCAATGGTTATATTAGCCACGTAAGTGGTCCAGTTTTTCGAAACTGTAAATGCTCAGTCTCAATATGAATGACACTCTAAGAGGGGGGTGAATTGGAGTTTTGAAGAGTTTGAAAAACTTTGTTGAAAATATTTTGCAAACTAAAATAAATAACAAAATTCTTTAAAACCAAAATTAAAATGTAAATGCAGAAGCTCTAAAAACACCAATTCACACTTAACAATATAAATGCAATGTAAGGTAAAATAGAGAGAGTAAAGGAAGAGAGAACAAATCCGATTTATAGTAGTTCAATTCTCCTTGACCTACGTCCACTTCTCTAGATCTAATAGAGAATTTCAATCCACTATCTCCTCACTTGCAGGTGAAGAAAAACCGTTTACAATACTTGTTTTTGTTGGCTCAACAAGTAAACCATTACCCATTTTTTTACGGACAAAACAAGCAAACCAAACCACTAGTTTTTGCGGGCTCAACTACTAAAACATTTTTCTAGTTTTTGCGGCTCAACTAGAAAATCGTTATCACTTCTTTTCAATACCAAACAAGCAAACCAAACCTCTAGTTTTTGTGGGATCAACTAGCAAAGCAAACCACTAATTTTCTAAGGCTCACTAGCAACCACTCTTTTTTTTCTAAGACACAACAAGAAAATCTATCTACCCCAACCAAAAAAAACTTGCTTGATACAAAATTAACCCAAAGGATAATAGATTAAAGCTAACACTAACCCAAAAATCAGATAGCAACTAAATATCTCAAATAGGTTAGAAAGGTAGAAGTAAGAAATAAAAATGAATATCAAGTCTTGGCAAAGGTACCTCTTTTGTTTCTCTGTGCTCTAAGATGTCTATTTATAGCCATTTGAAAGCATATAGCCATTGGAGCCTCAAATTAGTCGTTGTAAGATAGTGAAAAATTCTGATTTAAATGACATCATTGCCTTCTGCGTGCATGGCCACCATCTATGTGCGTAGTACCTTATTCCAACTAAGTTCTGCGTGTATTGATAGTCATTCTACGTACATTGTAAGAACTTCAGTAATCATTGTCTTGGATAAATTAGCATCTACATGCCTTAATTCCATTCTACTTGAGTAGGCTCATGATCTATATGCATTGTACCACCTTCTGTGTGCATTGATCTGAATTCCAGAATATGCAATTGCACCCAAATATTTTTCTATGTGCGTAACTCCTCCTTCTACGTGTGTTGTTGAATATTCAAGATTGAACAGTTAATTCTTCACGTGACTTGTGTTAGAGGATAGTTGACATTCAAATCCCAAGAAGCATCTTGGCTTTATCAGCATCTGTAGCTTGTCTATGTGAGTAGCACTCTCTTTTATATGCATAGAATGTATATTTGTCTCTTCAAAGATTACACATTTTCTCTTCTACACGCCTTGCTGCATCCTTCTATGTGTTTGATATCTCAAACACTCAAGTCGTCTGATCACTTGTCTGACTACGTGTAAAACATATCTTCTGCGTGCGTAGATCAATGTCTGACACTTTCTACTTGATGGATCAACACTTCTATGCGTACTGCATCACTTTCTACTGGCATTGCTCTTATCCTATGTACTTAGATTGTTCTTTTAAGTGCTTTGTGATTAGATATCAGCAAGTCTGCAATTTTACACCTTTTCATGAATATTTTGCATTCATCATCATCAAAATTGAAATCAATAGAAACAACTATCACATCATCATATTTCTTTGTATTTGCATTGAATTCAAGCATGGAAGCTTATAGGGACAATTATGGAAAGTGCAACGACTTTAAGCATGGAAGATCTAGTTAAGTTGCGAACAAATTTGAATTATCAACAAAAAAAACCAACAATTTCAGTGAGAATGATTGGTGATAGATAATTAAATGAAAGAGAGAGACTTACTCTTTTTTTTGGTGTTTGTTTGGATTAAAAGAGCAGGAGACAAAATCTATTGTTGAAGAAAAGAAGAGATTTTTGAATTTGGGATTGTGCACTTATATTTTAGAATGTTGGTATCGCACATTAGATTTTTTTGGAAATTTTGTTTAAAATTTTGAAAAAGGTCGTGTGTAAACAGGGATGGAAGGAGATCGGGGCTTTGATGAACCAGTCATTTAGCCTTTTTTTTTTAAAAAACAAAGTCTTCGATGAATGACAGGTTGTTCTCTACCGAACGACTTGTTGTTCAATGAAGAAAAAATTGATTTTAAATTTCAAGAATGGAATAGCATTAGGTCAAGCTCCCCTTTCACAGTTTCACTCACTCTCTCTCTCTCTCTCTCTTCGACTCTTCTCTTCCAGGAGCAAAACGCGAAAGAGGACCAGCCTCTACCATTGCGACTCGCCGCCGCCGTTCACTGCCTTCTTCTCGTCGGTAAGTTGACTCCTTTAACTCTTTTTTTTCTTTCATTTTCTTTTGATATCAACTAAATTAGGGTTTTTTATAGTTAGGTGTTTAGGTTATGGTTTGTGAATTTTTGATAACATAATTTATGTTGTGAGCTTGTGATTTAGTAAGTTTTGTCATTGAGTTGAAATATGAACTGAGAAATGTTATTTGAGTCAAATTTTAGATGTGATTTTTTTCTTTTTTTTTGGTAGATTAATTGCTAGGTTTTGGAATTTGTTGGATGTACTTAATTTATACATTGAATTATTTCTGATTTAAAAAAAAATATATACATTGACAAGTGGAAATGATGGTTCATTAAATGATCCTAATGTAATTCAATCTAAAATTAATGTCGGTGAATCGAGTCAAAAGAAGGTATGAGTTGAGTTAAGTGAAGATGATATTGTTGTTAATCCTGCATTACAAAAGCCTATGGTAGAGTATGATCCTCAAATTAAAGACGAGGTTATAAGCTTATAATAGGAATTTGTTGTCACCTAAAAATTAGTACTTGTATTATTCTTTTCAGTTGAATTTAATACTTCAATTTTATTTAATAATTATAAGTACATCTGAATTTTCTTTATTATATATCAAAGTGTGCCTCCAAGCCAAAAACTTTCTGGCTTCGTCCCTGACCATAGCTGACATAGGAAGCAACTAAATCGTCAAGGGGAAACTGAATGCAATCTAAGATTAGTTTAAGAACGATTTGTTCGTGCCAGGATAAAACATACTCATTTTGCTGTGGAATTGTTCAATTAGACTTCATGAACACAACACATAGACTTTCATATACATGTTAGAATACATTTGTTTTTGACATTAACACACCATGAACTGCATTTCTTAAATTTTAAATTTTTTCTATCAGTTGACATATTTTATATTTTTTATATAGCAAGTAAATTGACAACTAACAGAAAAACAACCACAATCCTGTCAGAAAACAAAGATCATCTGCTCATCTGCAGGAAAAATTACAACGATGAAGTCGAATCAAATTGGAGATCTTTATGGAACTAGATTATCATCTCTCATTGAATCAACCCAATAAAGGATTGACTCAATTGTTTTGCATCTCATTGTAAAACCAAATCTATCAGCTTTCTCTCTGCTTCCCAACAGCTTCATCGGACACCGAAACAGCATGTCCATGAATTCCCAGTTTGCCAAATCTTCCATTTCTGTTTTTATCAGTCCTTCCTTCTCTACAATCTCTTCCCATACTTTCTCCGTATCATTCATTTCTTTTGCAAACCAAAAGTCCTCTCTGAACATTTCCTTAGGCACTTCTGCTCCAAACTTGTTTCCAAGATCTGCCCAGATCTCCTTCCAAGTGAAACTTGGACCGTTGATCGTGTTGAATGCCTGACCATCTGCAGATGCAATCTCATCATTTGTAGCTGACCAAATGTGCTGTTCAGCTACCAGCCGCGAATCGGAACCATCAATGGATACTTCTTCCCAGCACTCCCTTGTCCCTCCAAACACAAATGGGGGATTCAAATGTTTACAAATTGTTCCATAAACACATAAACTACCAATGACATTATACAAAGTCCTGTTTGAACTACCCATCAACAAGCCTGGCCTCAAAACAGACCATGAAACTTCCCACCAAGTTTTTCCTTGATCAAGTCCTCAAGAACATAATAAAAGTTGTAACCTTCATTAATTCTTGGACACTCCTCATTGTACAAAATGACTTCTTTGCTGAAACTTTCTGTTAATGACAAATAGTGCTTCATTCCTGTCTGCAATGAGACGTGTTTTAGTGACTTGGCTTGTGGAAGCAGAGCATTCAAAGCATTACTAAACATGGCCTTGTTCTGTTCCCAACATTCTCTGCTATCAAGTGGGAACTGGCCTGACCAAGTGACCCAAAACACATGACACACATCTCCCAACAAAGGCAGTTTCTTTTGAGTTTCATGAGGGTTTAGCAAATCACAAGAAATGAAATGGTAATTTGGGTTTTGAATTGGAATACTCTCAACCCTTCTTGCTATTCCATAAACCTTCCAATTTGGTCTTG
>CAODLS010327079.1:0-21483 GCA_948243855.1 Flueggea neowawraea
CTGCAGTCTTAACTGCTCACTCGAGTAAGCAAAAATGGTTAGTCAAGTGATCTAAGGGGTGACTCACTCGAGTAAGCAAAAATGGTCACTCGAGTGATCTAAGGGGTGACTCACTCGAGTAAGCAATTATGGTCACTCGAGCAATCCATAGTTCCAGACTGTAACAACTATAAATGCACTCCAACGGCTAGTTTATCAACTCCAATGATTTTATGGCTTGGAATGACTATAAATACATTAAAGAAGGGTAGAAAAATGTGGATGATCATATATATTCAAGTTCCAATCATTTTCATCATTCCCCTCACTTCAAAACATCAAAATCAAGCTAGAGAAAAGATCAAGAGCGTCAATCAAAACATGTACCCCTAGCATAGAGCTTTCATTTTTTTTTGTAAATGTTTTGTAAACACTTAGAGAGTGAGAGAGATTTGTTGTGAACCTAGAGAAAACAACATTGTGAGGCTTTAGAGATATGATCCAGAATCAACCTTGTCTAGGCTTTAGAGGTGTGAGCCGTAATCAACCTTGTTGACTTTAGAGGTGTGAGCCGCAATCAACCTTGGTGTAAGGCTTTGTTCGATTGAGCCAGAATCAATCATCGATAGTGAAAATCCTAAGTGAGACTTAGGTAGTGGACGTATGCATGGTTGACCGAACCACTATAAATCTTGGTGTTGTTTTCTCTCTCACTTCAACTCACTTCCGCTCTCCAAACTCAACCAAGACATTCCCAAAAAAATTCTCCAACAGTCAATTGCTTGACTTCCCCTTGACCTTAGGAAGTAACTTCCTGGAGGGGGTCAAAAAGTCTAAGTTCCTTAGTGGCTATGATAAAAATTTATAAATATATCTTCAAAATATTTTTTACTTACAAATTTTTATTTGTTTCTAAAACTTGTAAATTATTTTATAAATAAAATTTTGATTATTTTATATAAATAAATTTTTATATAAATTACAAAAAATATTTTATATTTTTAAGATTTTAAAAATATATTATATACAAAAATATTTTTATTTAATTAAACAAATTGATTTTCATCAAATTTTAAAAATTAGTCTTTACTATAGAATTGTATGAACTATTAACTATAGTTTTATTTATCATGAGAGATATATTTATATAATATAAATAAATATTTTTTTTTCATTGATTAATTTAGTAATAATAATAAGGGTATTATTGACTTTTTTAACCAACTTCTTGGGAATTACAATTTTTTATCAAATACAATAAATTATACTTCTCGAAAATTTAAAATAATAAACAAACGCATTTATATATTACTTCTCAGGTAGTCATTTCTTGGGAAATGATTTTTCAAGAATTAATTTTTTATGAAGTTGGACCAAAATAAACCCATAACACATCATTTTAATGGCAAATGGCTTTCAATTAAATTAACTTTAATTTTAAATACAAACTATTTAACAATATCATAATTCATTTTTATCGCAAAAAATAATTTTTAAAGTATATTGGTTATCCATTTCTTCAAATATTCTTCAATCCAAATTTAATCAACAACGTTTATCATTTTCCTTTTATTCTGATCTATTATAAATACCATTATCGCAATCTACCACAGATAGTGCTAAACGCATTCAGTACTGAATAAACATGAAATAATTAACAAATCTTTAAACGAGTTATCAAGTTTATCTTGGAATACACAACAGAACAAAATTAGTTGGATGTTCTAGAAAATGAGTCATTGCTAGTCATTACAAATCACAATCATATTCATAAACGCGATAAGAATATGAAATGTACCCACAATTTAAGAATCACCAGAAAAAAAAATTTATAATAGAATAATTTGCAGTGTGCGAGGAAGAAATAATCTATCTTCCTTCTACTTTAAGGCCGACAACAACTAAAGAGGGGAGAGAGAGAGTTTTACATAATTTTTCTATAATAGTATTCAATCTATTCGTAACTGAACAACAATTTACGATTAACCAAAAGTTTAGGTTAGTTGTAGATGAAAATTCACTGAATTTACTAATTTCCTGTTCAACTGCAGTTAATAATATTCAAAAGTCGCCAAAGCCAAACAACAATCTCTCATCCATATATATATATATATATATATATATATATATATATATAAAGACCAACATTTACGTAAAATATATTAAAACAAAACCTAAATAAAAAAAATAACGTTTGACCTCCATGAAAAGTCTATGGAATATGAAGTCCCTTGCATATCAATATTTAGAATTTTTACCTTTTAAAAGCTTAGGAATATCTCTAATTGACACTTTACACCGTAAAGAACACAAATTTATCTTATGAAAAAAAACAGCAAAACCAACTGTATTCGCATTCGCATAGTTAGATTTAAACGGTTTCAGCCGCAACTATGGTTTAACTATAAATGCATTTTCTTCAATTTGGTTGATAGTTTAAAAACTGCTCAAACCAAATCACTTACACCCTTAGGTTTAGGTATTTGGTTCAAATGTTCGATCTCCTGAAAAGTAACTTCCAAAGAAATTTATTACTGACCCTACTTCTTGAAATATTAGGTAGAGTCGTCAAAATTCGTTCCTACTTTTCTACTTTCTTTCAACTAAACAATGCTTCATTTCCTGTTTCAACTCGTCAAGTGACCATGTTTGCTCATAATTGCAGGTGCCGTCTATTTTGTTTCTCAACAAGTGAGACAATTCTGTCCATGCTAAGAGGGGCACTGAAATAAGGGATTCCTGAAACAGAAGACTGTTTTCATCAACAGCCACACTATCGTTCCCCAATTTGTCTGAACTGAAACTGATTATGGCATCAACTGACACAGAAAATTAACAGGACAAACTCTCATGTCTATTTCAACTTTTCCTTTTCTTTTGTTTATGAATAATTTTCCCATCACTGTCAAAAATTTTCCTAGAAAAATGACTGTCAAAACTTGTTACATACTGGAGACAAAATTCATCCCCCTTACGGGAGACCGCAAAAAGAATGAAAGAATGAGTTCCCTTACAAAATTGTATCCTCTCTGTAACTCTACATTCTGAGTAGAGACAAACTGAATGAACTCGGAGTAGTTACACTACTTATAAACGATTTGTAGTGTCTGAAGAAACCATCACCAAATGATTCAGGATCACAAACAGATAGGAGCTACTTGTTCACCAGAGGCGGGTGTAGCTTGCTGCGAAATTGAGCTAATGTAAAATCTGCACCAAGAAAGAAAAACTAGTTGGAAAATTGTTCTAATACAGGTAAATAAAACTGATAATACGTAATAATGACAATATATGCAAGTGATAATTCATTATTTTTTGTGATTCTGCCATCATTGCAAAGAGAACTTGTATCTAACCCAGCATTTGCTAAATGTTAAAAGACTAAAAAGTGACGGAACTAAACCATCATTGGATCTCCTGCGATTTTGGTCTTTCTCAACCAGGACTAAAATATTAAGCAGAGACAAGTACAACTTTGAATAGAAGATACTGATGCAGAGAAACTAACTACAGCATTTGGAGATACTAGATGCAAGTTATTAAATGTCCAGAAACTCATATCATATCCTCTGATCACAACATGTAGTAGTCAGTTTGCATTTTAGGTTTCAGAGTGTATCAGACGATAATTTGGAAAGAGATAGATTACCATCCTGGGCATTTAAATAGAGAGCGTTGAAGGAATTATTTTCAAATTTTTATCCATATACTCATTCGTTTAGATAGATTACCATACACATTAAAGGGTATTTGATAGAGAATAGCTAAGATGAAAGCAATAAGAGTTTAAGGAAACTTGAAGAATCACTTACATTTTGCTCTTATGAATCAGAGATGTGGTCCTCAGTAAAGCAGTAACGAGAGAAAAATCTCATTCCATATATCAGGCACTCCAGGTAAACACCAGTGGCTACAATCAACTATAGGTAGATTGTCATTCCACTTCCCAACATGAGCATCACTCCGAAAAGCTGACATGGGGGTTACGTGAAGAACAGTCACAGGAACAGTCATATTCTTAGTAACCTGCAATATCGTGTCCGTGAATATGCTCCTTTCCCTCCAACTGGTTTCTGATATTGGTTGCTGAGTCACATTACAAAATCTATGGGCTCGATCACTGAGACAAAGAAAGACAATAATATTCAAAAGAGGCACAGAAGAAAGCATAACCTGCAATAGATGTTGGAGGGACAAGAGAGAAAAAAAATACAAGCAGTATTTCCCCAAAGAATTTTGTTTAACTCCCACTAAAAAGGAAAACCAATAGAACAAAACTGCAATAAAATGATCGTTGGAAAAATAAAGACTAGTGCAGAAAAATATAAAAATGTTCTTTAAAAGATATCATGCTATCAGCATTTAGAAGTTACCCCCAATGAGATGGCTCAAAAGTCCGAAAAAAAACCCTTGTTCTGTTTGTATCAATCATATTCTCTACCCATGATGCCCAAGTGTCCATTGCTACGCCAAAAGCAGTAGGAATTGGCATTCCAAGCTTCACGGCATTTCCAACCTGGAAATAACAACCCCTGTACAACGTACAATTTGCAAGCATGTATAAAAATGTACAAATAATGCACAAAGAGCAATATATTTATAAGAAATCACCCAATTTCCTCAGACACTGCAAGCCCAACAGATCATGCATTTAAAAGGAAACAAATTGTCAATTTCTTTAATTCCATTTTGGAACCCACACAATATAGAATAAGCCTGACAGATCATGCATGTAAGCGGAAACAAGATGTCAATTTCTTGATGGACCAAAAAACAAGACGTCAATTTCTTTAGTTCCATGTTGGAAACACGCGTCATAGAACTTGCTTCCTCAATGTATTATGTATAAGATATCTTAGCAAATATAGAGAAGTTAAAGTAGCTACTTTTCACAATCCCTTGGATATATGTTGCAGCAACAAGACTAAGCCATTGATTTATCAAAATCAGCTCTAGACAAAAATATGGCAAATAGGCTAGTTCCAGTATTTTGTTTGGAGAATGTTGCATTAATCGAAAGAAAGAAACAGAAATTTCAAAACAACAAAGACCAGAGCATTTCAGCGCATGACTTTTGTATGCACAATGTAGTCATTTGCGCCAATCCTGCCAAAACAGCATAATTCTGTGATTTGAAGAACGGAACAAATACCATCCTGCTTCTCATGAAACAATATCCTTCCCAAATGGAACAATGCATCAACAGATAGCAAGATGCAGAACTAACATGGCGATTTTTCAGCAGATAGCGAGATGAAGACCTAATATGCTGATTTTTCTTTGTGAATCAGTCAATTGCATCACCATCAGAATTTATTGTCTCATTTAACCAGATGGCTTTCCCCTGACACCACTTTAACCAAACAAAGAACTAGCAATATTTATTTATGACCACCAGCCAAAGAACAAACGTTTCTCCTTCACCATAATAATTATTCGACAACTTTCAAATTCAACTATGATCAGACTAGTTTTTGGAACATGGAAACTCTAAAAAAATGTGCAGAAGTGCTTTTGCTTTAATGGAAAATAAACAATTTATGATATCAAAAAAGGAAAACATTGCTATAGGTATTTTCAAGTACTTCTAGCCAAGCTTTCAAAAGAATTTAAGAATGTAAAGCCAATCTTTCAAAAGCATTTAAGAATGTATAGCCAGCATAATTCTGTATCATTCCATGTGCTTTTCCAGAAGCTTTTCATTGTTCAATGGACTGCTAACGTGCAGCTATTAGAATTCAAACTGCCACGTAACTTGTAAAATTAAGTTTGTTAGCTCACAAACTAATTAGAGTAACTGAAGGGGCTATATTAATAATGCATATAAGCAAATCTGCATAAGTCCAGTCAATTAATTTAGCGTTTTATATTATTTATGTCAAGTGCAGTTGTCACTAACAATCAGCACGCAGCAAAAGTTCACTCAGAGGAATGCATTTCTCCATCAACTGATTGAATCATTCACTGCAAGACCATTACTCACTCTCTTACGCATTACCTTTAATTTCAACATCAGGGCAAAAAAGATGAAGAAACAAGAAAAATAACTGAAACAGAAACTTTGATATGAAAACTCACGTTTCAAAAAGCTTCCCTGGTACCCACCATTGTCCACTGTTGAATATGAGAACATCTGAATTAACCCATTTATGGCCTATATCATCCAACCTGTCCAATCTAAGGGTAGACCTAACACGTTTTGGTGCATGTTTAGGCATCCAGCCATGTTGTACTAAGAAAACTGAACGAAAGAACTCAATTGTGATGTTAAAGGAGCTAAACTGAACACCCAAAAAGCTAATGCGTTTTGTTATCTTATTCCCGTTGACTTCATAAACAGTTCTCTTGTCCTCCACCCCAGTCATGAGCAAACATATTAACGATTCCCATTGTGTTCTACTCATAGAATCACCAACAAACACAACCCTCTTACTCCGAAGCTTCTCCAGTATATGATGTACATTGAACCTTGGAATTTCACAATGCTTTGGTCTCCACCTCCATTTCAGATACTCTTTATCTCTTCGCCCATTTCCCAAGCAATTGAACCCTCGTTCTGCAAAAGGGCATTCTGAAGCATTGTACAAAGGGTAACTATCATCCACAACCCAATCTCCATCAAACACATCACAGTATTCCACTTCTGCAATAACATTAGATTTCAAAGACCCAAAACCCTGACTAAGACTTGGAAGCACATAAATGTAACCACCTCCAATGACTACAGACAATGATAGCAGTGACCCAATCACAGCAAGTACACAAAACCATTGCGAGACTGAGCTTGACCGATTCACTCTCAGGCTTCCAAAGCTCAAAGATCGTGAGGTACCAACACCTAATGCTCTCTGATTCATAGACTTACTTCTATAAAAAGTTTTCATTTTTCCAATCAACCATACTTCCAAGGCTCAAGAGACACTCTCCGCATTAACAATATTGAAGTCAAATAATTCCTATAACAACTTCCATAATGAGAAACTTCAAATCCCAGATAGCATCAATCCAACAACTACAATCAGCCCATCAATTCTCATATCTAAACAGTTCAAACGACAACCTCAAGTTACCAAGAATGATTCAGAAACAAACTCTGCCACTATCAATGTCTGTAATAAGCGTAAAAAACAAGTAATTAACACAACCCAGAAAGTAACAACCAAAACATTCCACTCTTGCAACCACCTTTTAATCACAAAGCACTGAAGTGATCATTGAAAAACCAAAATTGTAACCTTCAAATGCCAAGGAAAACAACCCAGATTGAAAACAGATAAAAAGAACGAATCTTGATGTTGAAATGTGAAGGTAGGGGCATCACTAATATCTGGGTTGATTCAAAGTCATGAAGAACCTACCATTAATTCAAAGATTAATCCAGAAACAAGTAGAGAACTTGAAAGATGCATATACAGACAGAGAGAACCTGAAGATGCGAATATAGATTTTGCAAGTGCTAGAGATCGGAGGTGGAGCAGAGAGATACAAGAAATGTTATTATTAAAAAAGAGAAGAAAGTAAGCCTGGATAATGGAAATATATTCAGCATTAACTGTTCCGGTTAGTTGGAGATTTTGAGGTATGTTAGTAAAATCGACGTGATTTAAATGTAAGATAAAAAGACTTTGTTGGTTTGCACATAGTGAAGGGGGTAGATCTTGAAGGTATGAAAGCACTGTTTTGTCCCTTAATAATAGCTACAGTTTGCGGTTCTAAATCAGTTGGCCTGTTTTCATCTTGACTCACAATTTTTTTTTTTATAATAAGTCATTTCATTTGCACTAGATCCAAATCTAAATCTATTAGTGTTATAATTGATTTTAATATTAATAAATTATCGGAAAGGGAAAAAGAATTCAACCCAACAGCTATTTATGTTGAATAAGTTGATTAAGAAACCGTGTAGTTGGTAACAGATCAACAATCAATGTCAGCCATGGTTGCTAATTGGCTTATACCATAATACTGCTGCCATTACTCGGAGTGGAATATAGATTTTCTTTGGGCGAGTTATGCAACGGTCCCTGTATTTTATCCCATTAAATATTTCCATCCACGTCGTTTCAAAAACACCTCACTTTCAAAGAAAATTCTATGAAAAATTGATCAATAATGTGTTGAGTTCGGTTTTGATGATAATGAATGCAAAACATCCATAAAATAGGCGTAAAGTTACAGACTTGTTTATATCTAGCAATAAAGCACCTTATAAGTCATCAAAGCAAGTTGAAGAACGCATAACTGACTTCTACGCACACAACAGAGCCTACAAAGCGTGTAGACGTGTATGGCAGTGAAGACCAAAAGCATTAGATCTTTCTCTACGCACGCAGTAGACTGTGCTACGCACGTTGACGAGCATCCAGATTGATGAGGAGAAAGCCAAGGCACGCAGATGCACGTTGAGATGAATTGTGTGCGCGTTGATAAGCAAAGATTTGATCTTTAAAGCAAAGCTCAATGCACGTAGAAGGAAAAGCTACGCACGTAGACGGAGATGATATGTGATTGAAATAAAGGCAAAATCTGTTGCAGCGTGTCAAAACTTCAAAAAGGGAATATTATTTTACATGAATTCAGAAAGTATCATAACAGTAAGTCACGCACAAAGTATGAAATACAAAGGTGTCAAATGAGGAAAGCTGGACTAGCTGACAAAATCAAGACTTTCCTTGGGAATTTGAATTTGAATATTCCTGACATTCTCTTGCACCAATCACATGCAAAATCAGAGGTGCAAACTTTTATTAGATGTTTACATACACAGAACAAAGTGCAACGCATGTAGCACGCCACTGGGTGAAAATCGTACATTATGGATATCAAGGCAATACATGTAAAAGGCGGTACTATGCACACAAAAATCAAGATCAACGCAAGCAGTAAAGAAGCAAAGCACGTAGAAGTTGATCCAAATAAAGCCGAGACCACTGGAGTTCTTGCAATGCACGTCGACCTGCATACACAACACACAAAACTTAGATAGAACGAAGTTCTACACATGTAGATGGTGGCTACGCACGTAGTATAGGATGACGTCGCTAATAGACAGAATTTGTCTCATTTCACAACGGCCACTTCGAGGCTTTAACGACTATATTCTTGCAAGTGGCTATAAATAGATGTCCAAGAACAAAAGAGAAGTAAGAGATACATTTGCTAAGACTTGCTATTCATTTTATCTCTCTTTTCTACCTTATAACCCATTTGAGCTATTTACTTGTTATCTTATTGTTGGGTTATAGTGAGTTTTAATCTGTCAAATCTTTTGGGATTAAATCTGTAACAAGCAAGGTTGCTTGCTTGAGGTAGATAAGTTTTCTAGTAAGCCTTAGAAAACTAGAGGTTTGGTTTCCTAGTAGATCCCACAAAAACTAGAGATTCGGTTTCCTAGTTAATCCCGCAAAAACTAGTGGCTCGGTTAATCCCGCAAAAACTAGAGATTCAGTTTCCTAGTTAATCCAGCAAAAACTAGAGAAACAATTTGCTTGTTGAGCTCGTAAAACAAGTGTAACGGTTTTCTTGTTAGTCCCGTAAAAATAAGGTGTAACGGTTTGCTTGTATATCCAGCAAAAACAAGTTGTTGTAAACGGTCTTCCTCCACCCGGAAGTGAGGAGATAGTTGATTGAACTCTATAGTGGATCTAGAAGAGTGGACGCAGGTCAAGAGGACTGAACTACTATAAATATCAGGCTTTGATTTCTCTCTCCCTTACTCTCCTTCCTTAACTCTTATTTACTTTTCCTTGCATTTACTTTATCTTGTTTGAGAATTGGTTATTTATTGCTTCCGCTCTTATACTTTGATTTTGATTATAAAAGACTTTGTTATTTTCTTTGATTTACAAAAGATTTTTGACAAAATTTTTAACTTGCTAAAAATCCAATTCACCCCCTCTTAGAGTACCATTTTCATTACTGTTTGAGACCGAATATTGTTTACAGAATGACATAAAGAAATGCAATGCAAAATGCATTCAATATAGAGTGCCTTCATTGCCAAACATAGTAAACTTTTAGTAAATCCAAATCATCAAAGAACAAGCCTTATTAAGTAACAAAATGAAAAACCCAAAGTGCAAGTTTTGTGGAGTTAAAGCAAGTGTAGTTTCTAATAGCAGAAACTTCTTTTAAACCACTGAGCCTTTTTTTACAAAGATAAATTGGCAAAGTCTAAAAGGGTGTTTGGTTAAAAAATGCATTCAAATCGGAATCGAAATTGATTATATAGAGAATCAGAATGACATGAATTGAAATCAAATTGATTCTTATAGTAACTATTTGTTTTAATACGGAATTGAAATTTGATATATATATATATATATATTAAATTTTTTATATATTTATATAAAATAAATTAAATATTCTATAAAAATTAAATATATATATATATTAAATTAATAAAAATTATATAAAATAAATATTCTATAAAAATTATATAATAATTACTTATATAATAATTATAAAATAAAAAAATAATCATATAAAAATAATTAAATCAAATTAATTAAATTATTTTTTAATAAATTAATTTTTAGGAATAGCTCATTTCAATTTCCATAGATAATATAGATGAAAAATGAAAGAAAATAAAAGATATAATAAAAAATATACATTCTTAAAGTTGATTATAGGATGATGGTAATCTGATTAATAAAAGATCTTCTCTTAATCAGATTACAAGGCTAAGAGATAATCTCATTCCTTAGTAGAGAGAGAATGTAAATGAAATTTTAGTGAACCAACCACAAACAATGAAAATCGGATTCTGGTTCCTCGTTCCCATTTTCACCAAAATGTGAGAACCAAACAACTCCTAATACCTATTCAGAGCAAACAATACCTAGGTATAGAAGTGAGCCTAGCATCAAAGAACATAGTCTATGACAATTAGTGCAATGAGCATAGACTGACCATATAATGTCGCCCAACATAGCAGAGGTGGTCATTCCTGAACTGGATCTTCGGTTCAAACTGGAATCGAAATCGGCCAAACCGCCCAACCTCCGGTCCAGTTTAGGTTCAAGTAATCCTAAAACTGTTGAACCGTCGGTTCAACCCTTATAAACCAGTGGTTTTAACCAAAACCAGCGGTTCAACTTTCTTAAACCAATAGTTAACCTCCTAAACCAGTTTTTTTAAACTCTCTTAAACCAACAATTTTAACCAAAATCAACGGTTCAATATTTCTAAACCAACGGTTTTAGAAATATTTGAAAAAGATTAAAAAAATCTGGTTTAAACCGAACCAAACCTAAACTGCTACCAAATCAGTCCAAACCGTTGATCAAACCGTCACAAACTAGAACCGATCCTCCCAAACCCCCTTGGCGGTTTGGTTCTGTTTCAGTGGTTTCACGAAACCGGAACCGGCAATTTCAAACCGTGACCACCTCTACAACATAGGACTCATGATATTCTAAGCCCCTTACCCAGTTCTTTTGCATCAATATTGACTAAGATTTACGGTTAATGATTGCTTATAAACATATTGAGTCTTCTCAAGAGCAAAACCATACAGACTAATAAGTGGTCTAGACAATATCCAGGGAGAATAAGCCTTACTAATAATCAAGGAACTTATTACACAAAAGAAGTAGTACGATTTCAATTATTTACAGTCAGTGAACCCATGGCAATTTTGGGCTTAGCAGTGTAATCAATTTTAAGTCTTGTTCCATTCTTCAAATTGGCCCAAATCAAACAATTATTCACCAAACTGTAAACAACCCTATTAAGATATTCATCACATAAATATAGTAAGGGGAAATGTAGAATCCTCGAATGAAGTACACGTGTACATACAGCGCAGATGAATGCAATAAGTAGGCAAAAGATCCAATGGTGGAAGATGTAGGTGACAATCTTATCAAGAAAGTGTTGGCCGCTCGAGAAACAACTCTTTCTGATACTAGAGAGAGAAGATAGATTAAGAAACATCTCTTTCTGATACCGGAAAGAGAAGATGGGTTTTTGTGTTGAAGTGATACTTTTGATGTATTCATTTTGAAAATCATTCAGTGCTGGGTTCAATTGTTAATGCTTTGGTATTCGGTCACCATGAGAGTATTTTTAAAATATGCATGTGAAAAATCAAAAGAGGACGCATGTGTTTAGAGCATTATTACAGTATTGAATATCTTTGTCCTAAGATACAAATAATCTTATAGGTGAATGGTGTTTGTTTAAAAGCCTCTAAGAAATTAGTAGGTTAAGTTTCATGGGGTTTAATCAAAAGAATCAGCTCTAGAAATTTAGTATTATCCAAGTTACTTGAAAGAGAGTCTAAATGAATGTAGTAGTGCTTTGTACTAATTCACTCATTACTTGCACAATGAATTTGAAATCTTAAGGGAAGTTCTCGAAATCGTAACACTTTTAAATCATAATTTTTTGTGTATTAAACGTGCTAGTTTTGTTAAATTTTTCTTGCTTAAGTTTAATTAGTAAATTTTAGATTTGAAAATGAAAAATATGAATTTTACCTATACTAACTGCAACTAGTTGTGGATACAATACTCTAAATACTCCAAAATTTTAGAACTGAATTGACATATGCGCACTTGCTGATTGAATTGACCAAAATTGTTTTGACTTTTTCTTTTTCTTTTTCACAAGTTTTTGTTCTTGAGATTTTATTCACTAGAAAAATCTAGTGAAAAGCATGATGCAACCAAATGCAAGAGATTACGAGTGTAATAAAAAATAAGAAAACCATGAAAAAAAGAAAGATCAAGAAACCGTGAATAAAAACCAGACGGAGCACAAGTTAAAGGGCATCCGCAAGATCCTTCAAAATATTTCACTCAAAGGCATCTATAACAGCTTCCTTCTAATATATTTTATGTAAAGAAAAAAAAAAGCCTAATTCACGTGATCCTCTTGAATTTGTATTGATGTGTATTTTCTCCCTAAACTTCGTGATTACTTACTATTAAAATCCTTTAAACGCTGAAAACGTCATTGTTTAACATCGACTGTGATGACTGGGCATACACGTCGCAACATACGTGACTTCAATTGTTTAAAAGTGGGTATGACTTCTGATCTCTCTCTCTATTACCTTTCTTCTTCACCTCCTTCACTCTCCTCCATCTTTGAGCAAAAACCAGAGTACACAGAAGCACCAAAGATCAAAACCTCATAGCTAGCAAATAAAATTGGTCACAATAAATTCATCAGTATAATTATTCACCATAACCCAGGAATCAGAAACATGGATTATTCTCTAAACCCTCCGAAAATCAATTTCAAGAAACAAAGCAAGCAACTTTACACCAGTAACATGTCTCCATGACACAACAGAAACTAGAATTGGGGAAAAACAGAAACAAAGCAATCAATTTCAATTTAAAAAAAAAAAACAATACAAGGGTTTATATGAACCATAAGCCTCAGATTTCAAATTGCTTAGACAAATTGAGAATCAAGAACCCTAGCTTACAACATAATATTGGGGATCAACCAAATCAATTACAATTACAACATAATATGGAAACAAAAAACAAAACCCTAGCTACTAGATCTACAATCCAAAACAAACAAAACCAGAGTCAAGAAGATCGACGGTCCTAGCTTTCCCTTTGAAACGATGTCATCTCCAGTTGAAGAAGAAGCCGTTTCATCTTACTCACAGCCTCAAATCGATTCTTCTTCAATTGCTTCTATTGATAAAGCCATTTCATCTTGTCACAGCTCCTTGACGAGAACCTATTCTCTGATCTTACTCTCGTTACGCCTCGTCAATCTCTCCCAGAGCAATCCGATACGATTAGCAGTACTACAAGGTGGCAAAGCATATTAAAGCCCAGATTTCGGAGAAACTGAAAGTGGCAAAGTAGTTGGCTGATTCTGTCTCGGCGGAGAGGAAAGAGGCAATAAGGAGGAGGAGAAAAGCTACTAGTGGTGGCTAATCATAGGTAGCTTGAAGTGAAGTTGGAGGAAGCCATCGAGAATGAAGATTTCGAGGCTTCGGCAAGGATTAGCTAGAGCCTTGCTGCTGCCGAACAGAGAAGGCATCTCTGCTTAATGATCTGATAAGGTTGAAGATAGTTGAAGAAGAAACGGATTGAGAGCTAATATGACGTCGTTTTTAGTATGGGGGTTTAAAAAAATCCATGCTGTTATGACCATAGATGACATGGTTGGCCAATTTTTTTCCATGCTAGCATTTGAAAATTCACGACGTGGGAATCAACCGACTTGGCTTGGTTTTAAATAGTCACAATTTCAACATTTAAGGGGGTTTTAATAGCGATTTTTGTAAGTTCGAAGGGATCTGTAAGCATTTACGAAGTTTAAGGGGGAATTGCATGATCAATACAAATTCAAGGTGGTTACATGTATTAGGCCAAAGAAAAAATATACTGAGAATAAAGAGACATTGAAGAAATAAAATTCACTGGTCTAGTCTTGGAGTCTTATGTAAAGTCCCAAAATGTAGTGGAAATGACACTCAAAGAGGAGAGTGAATTTGATTTTTAGTAAGTTCAAAAATTTTGTTGAAAATCTTTTGGAAATTAACACAAATAACGAAGTTCTTTTAAACCAAAATCAAAGTAGAATGTGGAAGCTCTAAAGATCCAATCTACACACTTAATAATGAATTAAATGCAAATGTAAATTAAATAAAGAAAATAAATGAGTGTAAGGGAGAGAGAAAATCAACACTCAATATTTATAGTGGTTCGGTTCTCTTGACTTATGTCAACTCATCTAGATTCACTAAAGAGTTCAATCAACTATCTCATCACTTTTAAGTAGAGGGAAACCGTTTACAACAACTTGTTTTTGTGGGATATACAAGAAAATCGTAATACCTTGTTTTTACGGGATTAACAAGAAAATCGTTACACTTGTTTTTAGGACAAAACAAGCAAACCCCACCTCTAGTTTTTACGGGATCAACTAGGAAACCGAACCACTAGTTTTTATGAGATTAACTAGGAAACCGAACCACTAGTTTTTACAGGATTAATTAGGAAACCGAAACTCTAGTTTTCTAAAGCTCACTAGAAAACCTATCTACTCTGAGCAAATAACTTTGTTTGTTACAAAGTTAACCCAAAGATGTAATATATTAAACCTTACACCAACCCAACAAAAGGATAACAAGTAAATAGCTCAAGAAGGGTTGTAAAGGTAGATAAGAGAGATAGAAAGATTAGCAAGTGTTAGCAAAGGCATCTCTCTATTCTCTTTTATTTTTGGACGTCTATTTATAGCTACTCTTCAAAATATAGCCATTGGGGCCTTGAAATAGCCGTTGGAGCCTTGAAGTAGCCGTTGAAGAATAAGAGAAATTGTGTTCAGTACTGACGTCACCCTTCACTACCTGTGTTATTCTTCTTCTACACACGTAGTTCTTCGTTTCATCTGAGTTCTTCGTGTTGTGTATGCAAGTCTGCGTACGTTGTAAGAAATTTAGGTTTACATTTGGTTTACATTATGTTTAAAGAAATTAAGTCCCTATCATTTGGCTTCATACAGAGTATTTTTCATTTTAAATATAATTAAATGAAAAATTATCATTTACTTTCCCCTAAAGAATAAATTATGTAATAAAAGTTAAGCCAAAAATAACAAAATTTAATAATGCCTAAAAAATTTATTTAATCAGATCTTTTCCTAAAAAAAATACTTTTTTAAGTTTGTCGGACAATAGATGAATATAATAATACGTATAAGGACAACATTAGTCCTTGCAAAAACTGCTCTCTGAGAAGTATGTAACTTTTCCATAGGGGTGGATGGATTTATTTTCCACAAATAGAAAGTGAAGCAAAAAACAACAATAAACTTAGGAAATTTAAAAAGTCATGAAGAAACCAATCAACACTTTTTCAAAAATTAAATTCATACACAAAAAGTTAGATAAAAAGTTATTTAATAAAAATTGTTTGGTATCTGTGTGAAGGTATCGCCATACACATATATATTAGGTAAATAACAATTAGTAGAACGAAGTACTAATCTCGTAGCACTGTTCAAAAAAAGTGCTAATCTCTAGTTAAGTAAAAACAATCAGTCACAGGAAGTATGTATGCTAGCTAAGCTAGTAACTCATGAACTAGTTAAGTTAAGGATATGAGTTTACTCTGCAGTCTAGATGCCTCAATGAAGAACAAAAGTAGCTAGGAATTTAGTGGGAGCAAGATAAAAATATATCTTCTTCCCACTCTCTCTGGGGTGTGTTACTTTTGCATGTTGTGCTCACTTTAAATCTGACTAGTAGTTTTTAAAGTTTGACCTAGCTTACCTATTTATAGATTTAAGCATGCGAACTTTAATTAAATTAATTAGGATTGCACTAATCGTATTCTGTATTTTTTATTGCGTTACAGTGAGACCAATATTCTAAATGAATTGAGTTTGGTCCACAACTTGTTCGACCTAAGAAACTTTAGGAACAACTGATGATAGAAGAGTCTTGTAGTAAACTGCGTGTAAGTCTAATAAAACACCACATTTTTACCTAAAATCTTAAGACATTAGGTTTTGGGTTATTGGTTCTTGTTGCTTATATACCTACACATGTCCTATAACAATTTGATGTAAAATTCCTCCTATTTACACTCCTATTCCAACAATCTCCTCCTTGAATGTGAATCTATTCTACACTGAATTTAGGCTTATTCACTTTATAACTTTCCTTAGGTCTCTTTGAGTATGAAAATATTGTGGAATTTCAACCCAAGAGTTCTTTATATGTCTCCACTCATCTGTGAGTTGTCTGCACTCACATAGACAAGGGCAACACTACTCTTCATCTCCACCATAGTATTATCAAGAACTCATTCAATGACTCCGCCCTTTTGTCTATAAGAATGCATTGCTTACACAATTTAAATCTTGGATATACTAATCAAAACAGTATTTCACTACATTATTGTAGTAATCTTAGACTACTTCACACCATTTTCATCCTAGTCCACGTCTCAGCTATAGGCTTTGATACCACTTTTTAGAAACGAGAAGCTTGGGGACAACTAATACTACTTTAATAGACTTGAGAGTCTTAGGGAGAATTGCATTGCGCATGACCCTAATGAAAAAAAATATAAATAGGTTTGATACCATGTCTTTACTTAAAAACTTTAAGACATAGAGTTATAGGTCCTTTCACTTATATACATCCTTCATATACCGACCACTAGATCTGAATTCTTTTTATTCACAATTACATATCCAAGACATCTCGTACTCGCACATGATGATACCACATCTCGTCTTTGTTCTTTAGTCATAGAAACAAATAGATCATGTGACCTACATACATTGAGAGCATTGTGAGTGTATATATATATATATATATATATATATTTTGTTTTGTTGGAATTGAACATACATATCGTCATCTTCGACGAGTCTTTCACTAGAAAAGAAAACTAATATATATTATGTCAAGAGCATGAGATAAATTAACATACAAAAATATTTTTTTTTGTTGTTGTTGTCCATGAGGTTTGAATTTAAAATCTAGCTTACAAGTGATTGCTTGCTTATCAGTTAAGTTACCCTTCATGCTGTACAAGTTTTTGATCTCATAAAGTCTAATTAGTATTCAGTGTTTATAAAAATCAATGAGATAGTCGGTGAACCAAGAAATTTGTGAATCTAATTCATAAAAGGAAAATAACTTCCTCTCTTCTATATATTTAGATTTTTAGATAGAATGGTATCTAATAAAGTGTAGCAAAAAATTCTGTCTTTCTCCAACTAAATCTCTACCATTATCTGGACAACTTTTAGCTCTGAATCCGCTGCAAGAATTGGTGATGCCATTAATTTTAAATTAGAGTTTCCTTTAACTAAATCATTAGGCTTCATTAGATACCCTTAAATTTGTTTGACTTCTGTCACCATCTTCATGAGGTCACACACTCTTAAAGAGAGAGAAAGAAAGTGCATTAACTAATTTTGCACATACAACATCGACTGAACGTACACCATCATGAAAATGAAGTCCTCCTTCTGCTTTCTTGATGATTATTTTGGCCAGCCGATCTTTTTCCTTTAATTTTCCTTTGTTTTACTAGCAATCTAGGTCTACATATTTATATCTGCTTCACTTAAAAACTATCAATCATGAACCACTACACCTATAATTAGAGAAATGCTCAGCTTCTATAATTAGGTCTGCTTGAAACCCGATAACGGAAAAAAGAAAACAAAAAGAAAAGGCAAAAACTGAGGGTTTTACTCACTTTTACCCTTCAACATTGTGGATCTTTGGCAGATGAGGTCTCTTATGTCATGGTTTTGCTTTGACTCACTTTCATTTGCTACCTTTTCTTTTTTATATGCATCTTTATAATATAGATTTTGTAGAATATATATACATGTATAGAGAGATATAGATACATGCGCATGCACAACTGCAATGATTCTTTCTAGGGTTTCAGTTGAATCTTCTTCCAAAAAACGCATATATGCATGTTCTTGCATTAAAGAGTGAAAAACCCAAGTACTTTCCGTCCATTATGTGTGCATATTTGGGTTAACTTGGAATTTAAGCTAGCATGATGCTTATCATGAATTATCTCTCATATATATGCTGACATGAGTCAGAAATTTCAAGCAATTATTGCTCACACACACATATTTTTGCTATATGCCATTTGAATATATATTAATTATCAATTCATTGAACCTAATATTAATGTTCTTCGTAGGATACTCCATGACCTACAAATGATATTTGTATCAAATATAATTCTAAACATGTAAGTTCTAATTATTGTTTAAGCATGAAAGATCTCTAAAAATCAAACAGATGAAAAGTGAAGAACCGAACTTGTCCTAGGTCTGTATTTTGAAATGATTTTTTTTGTTAGACCTCCATGTATGTACTTCTACCTTTTAGTGTAATACTAATCTCTACTCGATCGGCCGATAACATAGACTTTGACCACGAAGTGTTCTAATGTTTTGAATTCTTGATTTTGTAAGTACTGTTCGCTTGTATTATAACTTGTCATTGGATTATGTCTTTGTTGGTTGCTAGAACCATTTAATTGAGATATTGTTTTTTTTTAAATTCATTATTAATCCTAATGATTTTACCTTAAAAAAAACGTGGTACTTTGAAAAAAAATTACTCATAAATTGTTTTTTGACTTCGACTAAAAAACGATGTTCCTTTGGATTAACTATTCAAGTTGAGATAGAAAACCACCTTGCGAAGTTTCTCTTTGGAAAATTAATATATATATCATTAATTAGTCATAAATATGATGCATGTGCATGCCACTATACTGTATATAGCTTCCATTGTGAAATAAATCGATGTTGAAATTCAAATGACGCTACTAGAAATTAACCTTCCTAGCTTGCTAGCTGAAGCTAGTCTAAGTTTGTTAATTGAACTCTTACTATGTTAAAAGAAATGAAAAATGTACAAATGCAAAAATAAGAAGCCGCTTACCCGAATCGGAAATATGTACATCATACTTTTAATACGTGACCAAATTAGATGACTTTAAGTCAATTAATAAAATTAGATGCCTTTATCTCAATTTTAGAACGCAAAAACAGCTACATTATTTATATATAGGAATAGGTTTCCTTTTTCAAATATATATCAATTAATCTCACCCAAGCTCAGTGGCTTAGACACACATGTAAATTTCAAGTATTCTATTTTACTTTTTAACAGAGTTTGCTAACATTTTGTAGAGATGAGATATAAACAAGATTCAAAAATTTAATTCAAACTATTAAAATCACCAATATATTCTCGTAATTTAATGATAGTGGTATTAAATCGTTTCCGATAAAGTGCATGGTCAAAGAATATCAATTTAATTAAGTCATTTTTAATATTGTATAATTTTTTTTTCTCATAGTTAATCCATACGAATTATTTTATCACCTATATTGACCTCTCAAACACTAAAAGGTAGCGAATTCAATCTCAAATGAGAAAAAATAAAATGACTTAAAAAAAACATATCGGCCTTGGGAAATTATTAGCGGAATGTGGAGATGGCCTAGTAATCTAAGCGAGACAATTTGTGAGTCAGTATGGCCAAAATAGAGACACCGGTGTGAATTGCAAAATTAAGACAAACCTACAAGAAGATGTTCCATTATTGAACAAAACGAAAGGTGGGTAACAACCCTATATATGAATAGTAGTGACTCAATTTGTCAGTAGTTGATATTTAATGAAGAACATGTTACAAGAAGGATTGGAACAGATCTGAAACCCATAATGATCATATTGTTACTGCCACCACACACACACTATACAAAAAAAGAATAGATAAAAGTAAAGTTTCGCAAAATTCAATGCCTCTCCCCTCAGAGTCCGGACTTACAGTGACTTTTGCTTGGTTACGTAGTTTCTAATCTTGGGATAAAGGGAGTATAAAGCGAGTTTCTTTCTTGTTGGGTCCTGAATTGGCTCTTTGAAAAGCTTATTTTGATGACACCATAACATCTTTCATGCTTCCTTGTTTTGTTGTTATTATTTGATTTGATTAAGAAAGCACCGTTCGTAGCGTAGAGTAGAGATAGGGAATTAATAGTTGTTATTGGTTATTTTACATTAAAATCCTAAGAAAATAATCAACATGCATTTCAAAATTAGAGAATTAAGAATTTTTTTTCAAAAAAAACTTTTTCAATATTTAAATCTACCAAATAAACTTGTAATTCACTAATATTGGATCAACTCTAATACTAAAAAATTGCAAGTTTGATCTGGTATAAGTAAATAAAATGACATAAAAAAATCAAAATTTTTATTTATTTACAAGTAAAGTTTGTTTGATAAGATATCCAATCTATTTATCAAAAAAAAATTGAACAAATATTTGATTGCGGGAGGAGCAAATAAGACGACAAAAAAATCAATTTTTTTTTATTTTTTTACAAGTGAAGTTTGTTTGATAAGACATCTCTTTCATTTATAAAAAAACAAACTTTGTTTGATAAGACATATCTTGTACTTATAAAAAAATTTATTTAAACAAATATTAATATTTGAAATTGATTTGAGGGTATTTTTTATGGGGCTCATAACATATATAAAAGTGGATGTTCTCCTTATATGTCTGATTTGTGTCGAACGCATAAGGAAGTTGGGTTCACTTGACAGGTTGTAATATTCCGTACTTTTCGATAATATTTATTATAGTTTTTGAATAGGACATGGAAGACTTTTGGGAATACCAATGGATGTTGAATGATGTAATCATGTTAGGATGGATGTTGTTAAGTGTTAGAAATGATCCGGAACGAGTTCGGTAACAAGAGAAGTCAAGAAAGAAGAAATAAGGCATTTAACGTGCGTAACCTTAGGAGTAACGCACGTTAACGTGCATAACGTGCGTAGTCTTGGATGTAACGCACGTTATGAAAGGCTAACGTACGTAAGACTGACTTTAACGTACGTTAGACACTGTTTTCGCAGCATACGTATTTTCAGCGATTGACGTACGTGTGCTAGGTTTCCGTGATGATTCACGTACGTGAGATGAACAGTGACGTACGTGAGGT
>CAODLS010327091.1:0-12810 GCA_948243855.1 Flueggea neowawraea
TGTGTGTGTGTGTGTGTGTGTGTGTAAGTATGTATTATATCTATGAATATATGTATTATATCTATGAATATATGTATTATATATATGTAGCAGGTATATGTAACGAGTACGAGTACGAATATTATCCAACGGATAATGGTACGGGTAAGGGTAGAGTATTCCTATATTCATACCCTACCCATATCCGCACAATAAAATACGAGTATTACTCATACCCAGTCAAAACGGGTAATACCCGCGTTGACTGGGTACGAGTAGGACTGGTACCCGTCGGGTAAGGTATAAATTGTCATCCCTAGTTTTAACTGAGTGGCGGTCAACAAGAAATGGGCAATGTAAAGAAAAATATTTATTTTTGAGTAATTAACTATTCGTCACATCCCTCAACTATAGTGTAATTTATACTTTCAATACCCTAGTAGTTAGTCCCCATGGGTTTAAATTCATTCCGCTAGAGGTATAAGGTTTAACAGTTGGACCATAAAAACTGCCCAATTCGCTCACAATCGCACCGTAATTGTGGTTCCTTAACAATTCAGATTGATTGTGGATCATAATTTTATAATTCGATAATATGTGTTTTGACTGCGGTTAACAATATACTAAAACTGCTAAAACCAAACCTTATATATATATATATAATATTAGTTAGATGTTAACAAATGGTTAAAAATTTGTATAATTATACTTATTTTCAAAGGCAATTGATCAACATTAATGTATTTTCATAGAATCCTTCTTGTTTTTTAGGCAACTTCCAAGACATAGTAATTCTAATGAAAGTATATTAAGGTTATTTTTCAATGTTGTTACTTATTTGCTTTGTATAGTTGTTTTATTTTTTTATACATTTACTAAAATACAAACCGCAAAAAAAGTCCAAACCACATTGCAACCAATAGTTAGATTTAGTGGATTTAATCGTACTAGTGATTTAACTGCGGTTACAATTTTTTCAAACTGTAATTTGTGGTGCGGTTTGGTTTGAAGACTTAAAACCAACAAGATCGCATTGCTTACACCCCTACACCTTGCTGGTGTTAGAAAATTATTAAACAAACATATGTATCTTGTTTTATTAACTCCTCATCTAATGCTCCTTTCTATCAACTACCCACCCAAATCCATTTTCCTCTTTCTTAAATAAAACTTCTCCTTCACAATCAAACCTACTTTCGTTTATTCTAAATTACATCCAGTCAACTAAGTCTCACTCTATGTTTTATCTTCAAATCCCATTGTAATATCCCATCCGTCCTGACCAGAATCCGAGGGTATTCCGTCTAGACTTCGGGGAAATTCAGAATTTTGAGGTGTTAAACTTTGATCGAGAATGTTTAGAGGTGGTTTTGTGTGTGCAAATCACGCTGAGAGTCATCTATGTGCATTGAGGATTATTCTACATGCATAGATTGAGGCCAGAGGGTCATCTACGTGCGTTGAAGCTAGTTCTAAGCGCGTAGATGGATGTCTGACCCGGACCGTGAACGTGCATGCGCACGTCTACGTGCGTTGGAGACTTCTGCACACTTTGGACGTTACTTGGACTTGAACCATGAGCAAGCATGGTGATCTATGTGCATAGCATATGGTAGAACGCACGTTGATCCTTGATCTGTGAGGAAAGGTCGTCAGATCTACCGTCTACGCACACAAGAGCTTCGTCTAAGCACATAGTACTTGGTCAATGTGCGTAGATAGAGGTTCAACGCGTGTAGATGGGTCTTTCCACATAAATTAAATGAAATATCACGTTTCAGTCCGAAGGTCTATAAATACACCCACCCACTTCTTTCTTCCGTCATAACTCGTCTCAACCACCGAAATTACTCTCTCAACTACTCCTCTACACTTTCAATCACTCCTCAGCACTTCTATTGCGATTCTGAAGGTAAGAATCGTCTTTTAATCTCTTCTTTTCGTCATTTTCACCTCACATTTATTCATCTAGGGTTGTGAACAAATATTGGGGTTTTGTTCAGATCCTTTTCTGTTAAAGGAAGTTAGATATGGCTAGATTAAGCTTGGTTAAGGTTGAAACCACGAGATTCTAGCTTCAATTTTTAGGGATTTCGTGCTTGAACGGAATGGGTTTGATCTGAGCTAGGGTTCTGGGTCTTGATAGATTTTACATCATATTTGGGATTGTTTCTGATGTATTATGATGGATAGGTGTTAGAAATACATAGATGTGATGTTGGGTGTTAAGATTTGAAGATTTGTGTCGAGTTGGTTAAGGAATCCGAATTCGAAGGTTAGGAATCTTGATGATTTTGAGGTTGTTTGTAGGATCGAAGGCTAGATCATTGTTTGAGAGGCTGATTGCAGCCAATGTGGGTGTTTGCTTGGTCAAGTATGGATCGAAATGAGAGTTTGGGTATTTTCGCATAAGTTCTCGACGCAATTGAGAGTTAGTTGGCATTTGCATTGCATGCATACATCCAGTACCGCCACAGTAATATATCATATCGTATCTTGATGTATGTTATATTTGTACAAGTCTGTGTGCCTGCTAGCGGGAGCAACCACCCACGAGTGGTGCTTGACTGGATTTACAACTTTGGATACCAGGCGAGTGAAATGACAGCTTCAGACACATAGGTTGTGTCTTTCGAATTGAGTATATGTTTTTTTTGATATGTCGGGCTTGACATGAAATATGGACTAATAAGTATTGGGTTAATTCGAGGGTATTAGCGCTATGATACGAGTGGTGCACTATGATACCAATGTGGTATTAGCGCAGTAGCTCTGACTTAGTGCTTGGAAATTCGAGGACAAATTTTTTTTGAGGGGGAGTATGTAATATCCTATCCGTCCTGACTAGAATTCGAGGGTATTAAGTATAGACTTCGGGGAAATTCGGGGTTTTGAGGTGTTAAACTTCAATCGAGAATATTTGGATGTGCTTTTGTGTGTGCAAAGCACGTTGATAGTCATATGTGTGTGTTGAGGATTGTTCTACGCTCATAGATTGAGGCCAAATGGGTCATTTACGTGTGTTGAAGCTAGTTCTACGCTCGTAGATGGATGTCTGACCCGGACCGTGAACGTGCATGTGCACGTCTGCGTGCGTTGGAGATTTCTTCACACGTTGAATGTTACTTGGACTTGAACCATAGGCAAGCATGGTGATCTACGTGCATAGCATATGGTAGAACGCGCGTTAATCCTTGATCCGTGAGGAAAGGTCGCCAGATCTGCCGTCTACGCACACAGGAGCTTCGTCTACGCACGTAGTACTTGGTCAACGTGCATAGATAGAGGTTCAACGCGCGTAAATGGGCCTTTTCTGCATGAATCAAATGAAATGCCACGTTTCAGTCCGATGGTCTATCAATACACCCACCCACTTCTGTCTTATGTCATAACTCATCTCAACCACTGAAATTACTCTCTCAATTACTCCTCTGCACTTTCAATCACTCTTCAGCACTTCTATTGCGATTCTGAAGGTAAGAATCGTCCTTTAATCTCTTCTTTTTGTCATTTTCACCTCACATGTGCTCATCTAGGGTTGTGAACGAATATTGGGATTTTGTTCAGATCTTCCTTTTCTGTTGTAAAGGAAGTTAGATATGGCTAGATTAAGCTTAGTTAAGGTTGAAACCACAGGATTCTAGCTTTGATTTTCAGGGATTTCGTGCTTGAACGGAATGGGTTTGATCCGAGCTAGGGTTTCAGGTGTCTTGATAGATTTTACATCAGATTTGAGATTGTTTCTGATGTATTATGATGGATATGTGTTAAAAATATATAGATGTGATGTTGGGTGTCAAGATTTGACGATTTGTGTCGAGTTGGTCAAGGAATCCGAATTTGAGGGTTAGGATTCTTGATGATTTCGAGGTTGTTTATAGGATTGGAGGCTAGATCCTTGCTTGAGAGGCTGATTGCAGCCAATGTGGGTGTTTGTTCGGTTGAGTATGGATCGAAATGAGAGTTTGGATATTTTGGCATAAGTTCTCGACGCCATCAAGAGTTAGTTGGCATTTGCATTGCATGCATATATCCAGTACCACTACAGTACTATATCATATCGTATCTCAATGTCTGTTGTATTTGTACAGTTCCGTGTGTCTGTCAGCAGGAGCAGCCACCCACGAGTGGTGTTTGACTGGATCTGCAGCTTTGAATATCAGGTGAGTGAAATTGCAGCTTCAGACACATGACTTTGTCTTTCAAATTGAGTATATGTTGTTTTTGATATGTCAGGCTTGACATAAAATATGGACTAGTAAGTATTGGGTTAATTAATAATCTTGATATGTAATTATTATTAACCAACATTTTGATATGGAAAACCTAAAGTATATATTGGTATATATATACAAAGAGTATTTTGTAAATGAGTAATAAAGGAAAAATATGTTGCATGATTATATGTGAAATATTATGTATCACAAAGAATGTTTGGAAACCTTACTACAGAGTATATAGTCTTTAGTATACCATTATATGTTATCATCCTACTACAGAGTATGTAGTCTTTGGTATACCATTGTATGTTTATGGCCCTAGTCACCAGGGTTTGGAGTGACCTTATATCGGGCCAGATATACGCGTTTATTGAGCAGTCAGGTGACAGAGTCCACACTGCTAATACTTTGTTCTGGTCCCGTACTATGAATGCACAAATATGCATATATATATTGTCTGAATGCATGCTGTATGTTATGATGCGAACATGTTGGTAAAACAAATTTTGGAAAATATACTATGTATATAGTGTGTATATTATATGGTATATATATATATATAAGTGTGCGATATTTTGAAAGGTGGTTTTTAAATCAATCTTGTGAGACACAAATGAGGCGAAATGGAGTGTTATTTCCTCACTAGGGAATCTTACCCCTTTTTCTTCTGTTGTCTTTGTTAACCTTTGTCCGCAGGTGATATTTTTGGGACGCACAACATCTGACCCGTATCTCGACCTAGTGGGACGCTTCTTCACTATAGTGAGTGCTCTCGTCTGGACTCTACTATGCTATATCGTTAGAGTTCCACATCGGGTTACTGTTGGGATACTAAGATTCACTTTTGTATTTTGGGGTTTACTTTGATGATTTCATTTTTGTTGATATTTTGATATATTGTATATGTATATATATATTGGTATTTATATATATGATATGATTTTATTTCATTTATAAATATTTTTATAAATATTTTAAATAAATATGTGGATAAGTCTGGTAGTATATTTGATCACAGAGGATTGTGCGGAATGGATCGAACTCACACAGACGGTCCGCCTCGTACGCCGGTTACGGGCCGACTATGGGTCGTGACACCCATATCCTTAATTAGCCACCTCTTTGGAATGTAACTTAGTTCATAAACTTGGAATTGTGTTTGTTGAGTGATGTATGCTAAATTTACATAGTTATTCAAGCATAAATTGATAAGATTTTGGCCCTAAGTATACATAATTGTCCATGAATTTATAATTTTTTTTGAATTGTGTGTAGGATCATGAGATTTGCATGAAAATGGATTAAAAATGGTGAAAAAGGCATGTAAAATGTGTTTCTAAAGTTGCAAGGTTAAAGGAAGAAAGCGTGACAGAAACTAGACAAACACATGTAAGGATCATTATTGCGCGCGTCTACTTTGGGCACCATGGCTCAATCTCATGGTTCCAGTGGCAAGCCACGGTCATGGTCATGATCGTGGCCTAGAAAACAAGTGTCCCCAAGTTCTTGAAGTGGCCTATGGTCATGGCCATGAACGACCATGACTGTCGCACAAAAACTCGCCAAAATAGAGCGAAAACCGTCAACAAATGGAGTCGCGAGTGTGGCCACTCACCACGGCCATGTTGCCAATGCTTAAAAATGTCCACCATTCTAGAGAAGGGTCACGATCATGACCTTCCAATGCCATAACCGTGACACTTGTAAAAGAAGCAAAAAAGGCTTGCAAAAGAGGTCAAACAAAGTGGGGACCATTATACCAAAACGTGGCTTTTTACGGACAACTGTCCTAGGGTTTTTGGTGACTTAAAGGGGCTATAAAAACATCACTCTCTCACCATTTTGAGAAATCTTGGGTGCACACACATCAATAAAAGAGAAAATTTCTCTCTCACATCAACTTCCAAGAATGATTCAAAGCATTGAAGAGGAAAGAGAAAGGAGGCTTGAGGAGGGTCTTTCATCACCATTAAAAGAAGTTTTATACTTCTCTTTTGTCTTTTTTTTCTTTGTTTGAAAATATATTTAGGACACTTATTTCTTGTTTTATAAATTTTTTATAAATATGTTAGTTCAAACCCTTGTTAGAGTATTAGAGATGTAAACATTAGATCGATATTATTTTAATATATGATTATTATGAGTATTGTATTTTTATTGTTATATCTATTGTTAATTAAACTTTTATTACTAAATTTATTACTGGTAATGGTTTTATGACTTAGTTTATATGAAATGATGTTATGTTTAACAACTACAACATTTCTTCAATTCTCAAAAAGCAAAATCTTCAATATACAAAAATCCAAAATCCAAAACAAAATACCCAAATCCTTGAACTCATTTTTTTCTTGCTTTTTCATTAATCAACTTAACTTATTCTTTTTAGTTTGAAAATATAATCAAAACCCCAAATCTTGCTTCATCTCTCAGTCGACACTTTCTAATTGAAAAATCAAACAAAACCCTCCTTCCTTCGTTCAAGAATAATTGAATAAGCAAACCCAGATCCCCGCATGAACTACACGGGCTAGGAAACTAATCACGGCCCGGTGGATTAAATTCAACAAACCCAAACTCACCTTGTAAAAAACAATCCCTAACAGAAGAAAAGGAACAAAAAAATAGAATCAGAGAAGGAGCAGCGAAGTCGACGACGGCGAAGTTTCGAAAGGCGGTTTTGGCATTCTGACAGCGGTATTCACTGGCAAATAGGGAAGTAGTGGAGCCAAGCCAAGCCAAGCCAAGCCGAGCCAAGATTCAGGTGTTCAGACAGACACGGCTCGTTGAACCCGGACTCAAGCCCGTTTAAAGCTCGTTTGTGCGATTGACTAAAGACAATATAAATCTGCAAAATTAGATTCAATAAATCAGTAAGACACTAAATCAGTAACACGTACTCATCATCAACAATACACCAGTCAATAAAAAGGATTTAACAACTCAAATACTGATTAACATGACTATACATGTGACAAACTTTGAAGAAGTAGCGAAACAAACAACCTATTTAACATATATTAATCATAAACTAATTAACAAGACACCCTAACCAATAGACGTGGCCATTTAATTACTAATTAATATGACTATACAAGCATGCATTATTGGCTGAAGAAACTCGCAGAGATCTTGATGATGCAATTTTTTTTTCCAATTGCGGGAAATTTCAGTCCCAAAACGTCCATTGCCAATCACATCTCACAAAAATCAATACGCAGATAAGAAAATTGCCTAACATGTTGAACATAATTATAGTTCGGTTTGAATTTTGCTTCTGAAAAAATGATAACTTATTGATGGGTTAAGAGCAAAAAATATTCTAAGTTCTAAAATTTCAGTTCAGAAACACAGATAAAGAAAAGAAACAAAAAATCTAAGCTTGTGAAGAACAGAAATCTAAGCTTGAGATCGTGGAAAGAGAAAGAGCGACTGGAGTAATAGATCCAGAAAGTGGAAAGAGAGCGTCGGCCGCCAAGATAGAGAGTGATACAAAGAGGAGAGACTGAGCGCCAAGAGCTGTGTGCGTTTGAGGATTGTGCGGCGTTCGTCGAGAGAAAGAGCAATTTTAGCATGTGTTTGGATTGATAGAATTGAATGGAAAGAAAAAGAAAAGAAAAGAAATCTGATTTTCATTCAATTCTATTGTTTGGACAATGCTAAGATAGAAGAATTGAAAGGAAACGATTAAAATTGGAGAGAATTCAATTCCTTTCATGCATTGATAGATTTCTCTTTAAATTGGAGAGAAAGGAGGGAAATGGAGATAAATTTAGAATGAAATGATAATATTATCCTCTAAAAAAGAAAATTAAAAGGTGATGATTATGGGCAAAACAGTCTTTTTGCTAGGAGGAAAATTATAATTACCTTATAATTAAGTTGAAGATACCAAACAATACAATACAATACAATACAAGAGTAATGCATTTTTTTTGCTTCTCAATTCTCTTGAAAAGAGAACTCTTATTTCTTTTCTTTTTCATTGTTCAAATAAGGATCCAAACAAAGACTTAAGGATTGTGTTCAAACTAGAAAAGGCTGAATTTGTTCCTCATATCATATTGTAGTATTATGTTGTTTAAGGTATAATTCGGGCCTAGGACTCATGGGCCAGGCTGAATTATAAAACCACAAGCCCAGAAGTGAAATTCCAGTTAGCATAGAGGAATGGACCTGAGTGAAGCAGTCACTACAGGAGAACAGAGAACTGTGGCGCAACATGAAAAGAACGGGCAAAACCAAGGATTATCAATCACTACGAATCAGGGCAGTACAAGGAAACCAAATTTCCAGAGAAGGCAAGTCATGAAGGATGAGAGTATATCAATGGACAAATATGAAATCATTCTAAGAAAGGCAAGTTAGCCCAGGTTGATTATGGAAGGAGGAAAATCAAGGAAAGTCAACTGGCCGGGGAACCATGAATCCAAGGGTTGAAGATCATTGAGGAACAGACTAGAAAACAAGTATAAATAGCAGCAATAGCCACAGGAAGAAGGGCATCAACAAATCAATCAAACCAACCTCTACATAACATGAATCTTTGAATTCTATCATTGTCCTTTGTTCCCGTACTCTATTTTTAGTTTCCAGTGTCACTATCATTATTAGCTTTTATTTTTCCAAGTGTCCCCAACACTCAAATCAATTACAAATCATTTTATTTTAATTATTTGACATTGTTGATATTGTTACTGTTCTTAAGGATACAAGAGACCCATAGTTGATGATTTTGCTCTTTGATCTTCACAAATCACCTTGTTATTGAAGTTAGAATTTTCGAGTGCAATCCCAATCATTTTCATTTTCAATTCTTCGATTCAGAAGAATCTCAAAAACTCCTTTGCACGCTTAAAGAGTAGCATTGTTCTTTTTTGACTTCTTCTAAGAAAAATAAGGGAACAATCTTTTGGCACGCGCGGTCGGACGGTGAAAACAATGCCAAAAACTCGTGGAGGGAAAGAAACTTCGCTTCAAGTCTAGGAAACAGAAATGAAAAGGCTAGTGCAGCAGCAATGATCATGGAGGAACACTTCCAGCTACAAGAACATGATGATTCTGAAGAAACACTCTCAGTCCCGAAGGGGCAGGCTCCAGAAGTCGCCTCACCAACGGACCCTACGCTTCAACAAATGTTATAGGCCTTACCCAACATCAGCAAGGTGGTGGAAACCAGCAGCCAGAATTTGGATGTCAACAACCAGTTGTTAGAAACCAGCACTACTTAGGCTGTCAACGCACACTAGGTCACCCTAGAGATGCTAATAAAAAATCAAGAGCAATTACTCAAAAAAAATGCAAGCTAGAGGAGGTAGATCTTCGATTGCCCCATAAAGGACACCAAGAAAGCACTTGGGGGGCAGTCCCCAAATGTGTCGGCACAAAAATCTGATCAGCGTCCCGGTAAAAAGACCATAGAAGCATACCAACCCCCTCATATGCGGGATAAAAATCCAGAAAAGAGCACTTTTAAACTCTTTAAGGATCGTATGTCGCGCCTCTAGTAATCTAGGAAATCGGGGAAAGACCAAGAGCTGAGATTCATCAGCCGCAATCCCGGAGGGAAGAGCCCAAAACTTCAAAAGGCTTTGGTCGGAGGGGAACGAAAGGAATGCAATCCATATCCAGAGCTACACGGTCCCTAAGCACAACCATCGGTATACGAACATGAGAAACTCGCTATAGGCTCGTGGGCATGTACTGGGAAAGGACCCACTCCTATGCCCAAGGGGGATACATGCCTCAGCAACCAACTCCACAAGCTCAGCCAAGAGATCATACAGACGTAAATCTCATATGAGAGGTTGTACAGGAAATGATAGGGCCAGGTTGCAGGGTTGTCCATAGGCCGGAATTCCAAAAGCCTTATCCTGAACACGTCGACCACGAGGCTTTTCCTAGGGGAATAAGGATACCAGACCTCACACTATTTCCAGGAGAGGGCAGATAGTCCACCATCGAGCATGTAGCTTGGTTCACCACCCAGTGTGGCGAGTTCTCCAGTTTTGAGAATTTCCCAAATATTCTCCTAAAGATGTTTCCCAACTCCCTAACAGGTGCAACTTTCACTTGGTATGCTTTTTTACCTCCTAACTCTATGTTCTCATGGCAGAACATGCAACACTTGTTTCATACACAATTCTTTAGAATTGAATCGGAGATTTGCATAGCGGAGTTATCACGCATAACCCAAAAGGCCGGAGAAAGAGCCGATGACTACATTACCTATTTTAAGGCAATGAGGCGGAAATGTCAAGTAAGGATTCCGGAAATCGAGTATGTAAAAATAGCCCAAAAGGGTTTGGAGCTGGAACTACGAAAGAAGTTCCAAGGGATGGAGTTCCGAGACTTTTACGAAATTACTGCTAAAGTGGTGGAATACAAGGAACTGCTCAGAGAAGAGAGCATGAGAAAGAAACAAAAAATGGGAACGTATTTCAGAGAAGTCCACAATGCTGAAACCAAAGAAGTTTATGTTAGTTTTATGCCCTAGTCCAATCATTGATATACATTGTCATTACATTTATTATTTAATAAAGAGGCATTTCATTTCATATCTATGAAATTTTATATTTTTTATGACAATAAAACTTCCGTAGATAGTTTATTCTTCCTTATGTCATCGAGTGTGACTTGACAGTAAAACCATAAGGTAAAAGGAATACTATTCTAAATGACCCTAATCGATTGTTATCATGGAAATGATAACAAGCCAAGGTTAGTATGTTGCTAAGAGGATAATCAAGTTTTACTGATTATGGATATGAGATATCACTTAGAACATAGATACATATTAGGAAACATGTATTGGACTGGCCTGCTATGAAAGCACTTCATGGATCAATGTCACAAGTAGCTTTCATACAGTGGTAATATTTGAGTCATCTGACTGAAACTCACTATCAACTCCTACATGAGGAATCACATGTTTTGACTTATTCAAGTGTTATCCGTGACAGGGTAATAATAAAGGCTATGATTAGATATGTCATGAATCTTGTAGAAGAGTGATAGTGAGAGTGATGGATTTGTTCCTCTTATGAATAGTGATATCTTTAGGCCACTTGATGAGTAAGATTGATAGAATGTATGCATACTCAAATGAATTGATAAAAGGGTTTATCAATGTCATTTGTATATCAATCTACTTGGGATCAAGAAACACATTAAGCAACATAAGGTTGACATGTGATCATGCCTTATGCTTAATATAGATAACTTGAATCACCAATTTCACTTGATTTTGGGTTGCTATAATGTATTAATAGATATCGCTTATGGACTTTGGGCCCAAGTGTTCGGGACGAGGCCCATTGCCAATTTCGAGTGGGCCTATTGGGTCACAAACTAAAAACGAATTGAATTGGATTACAAATATTCTCTCTTTTGGTAGTTGAATTATTGAGATAATTAATTTGATTAATTATTGATAATTCAGTGTTTAATTCTTAAATATGATTTACGGAATTATCCATTAATGTAATGGACTTTTAATATAATTCACTTATTAATCTTGTTTTGGGTTTATTTATGTTTGACATAAATTTGGCCCATAGATATTAATAATAGAGTGATTTAATTAATGATAATGTATCATGAAATTAAAAGCCCAACAAACATTAATAAAGCCTTAAAAATTCGGCACACCTACTTATTGGATTAGGAATCCATATACTTGTTGGACAGGGGATAGAAAACCTAGCTCACATGGAACTAGGGTTTTGGTGTGTTGGCCGAAATTCATTTTCTATTTTTTAGAAGTGATGGCCAAATTTTTCCTCCTCTATTTTAGGAGAGTGTGCTGAATTTTTAAGAAGGTTTAACTAAGAAGCGTATATTCTTGTGTGACAAGAAGAGGCAAAACCTAGTAGGACTAAAAGAGGAATTCGGTACACTCTTCCAAAAAGGGAGAGAGGCCGAATTCTTGGTTGCCAAGAAAGAAAAAATTCAGCCCGAATCAAGGAAGAAATTCAACACACTCTTCTTTGATTAGGGTTGGCCGAATTCTTGAGGGACAAGGAGAGGGTTTTTGGCTAACCCTAGTGCACCTATTTAGGTTTTCCCATATGCCTATAAATAGGAGCACACCCTTGGCATATTCTTCATGGCTTGGCAAAATTTGTGAGTATCATAAACAAAGAGAATTATTTGTGAGAATTAGACTAGAGATTATAAGTGCTAGTACACTCCACCAATCTAAGGAAGTTCGTTCGTGTGGATACCATTGGTCACGTTTGCGCAAAGGCAACGTGGTTGAAAAGGTTTCGAGTTTACTCTAAAAGCTACATCAACATTCCATTCATCCATTCAATCGAGCTTTGGTTTTTAAGGTAAAAACCCTAACCCTAATCGTGTATGTCGATATGCAGGGATCCTTGATGGAATTCAGAGATAAAAATTTATGTTATTTCCGTTGCGTTATCCTCTATATGAATGTCATATTTTAGTTACGAATTCCAACAGTTTACATAGCTGATATGGCCACCACTGGTTGTTTCACATGTCCTAAACTGGTAAAAGTAGCTAGTTCTACATCGCCTCCCAAAACTAGGAACATGAAAACGAATGATCAGCATTACACGTTTGACGTAGGTAAGACCTCGAAGAT
>CAODLS010327093.1:0-10676 GCA_948243855.1 Flueggea neowawraea
ATTAATCGATCAGTTCTCGCGCTACTAGTGAAGAAACAACGATTATTTGAAGGTATAAGCTCAATCACTTACTCTGGCGTGAGCGGTGTTGATTCCGGAGGAATCTAAGGCGTCGTGTAAAGCGAATTTGAGGTCGTTGGATAGGAAGCATCCTCCACGGCAGGAAACACGACAAGAGGGCTGGAGTTTGGGGAATTTGAGAAGAGAATTGGTGGTGGCGGTGGCAGTTAAGAAAGCCATGGCCGAGAAGAGTTTTGTTCAGTGCCTTTTCTTTGATTCGAAAGGCCGTTTGGAAGGAGAGAGTGATGAGAGAAGAGAAGATTTTTTTTTAAGTACGGAGGCTGAAGAGAGGTTGATAATAGTTTAGTTTAATTTTGTTTGGAAGCTGTCACTTTTGGCCGGTCCGAATGGTGGCAGAAAATATCAGGAAATAGATATCCATCCATTCTCATTTGGCGCTCGCAAGTTGCAACTTTGCAAGACCAAAACTATCAGAATTATTGCAGTTTGTACTTTTTACATATTTATTACAATTATTCGAAATTGGATGGCTATGATTATTTTTACACATTTAATTTCGTTGAATTTTGGTAGTTGGTTCTGAAAATTAGTCCATAAAACAACAATCCCAGTCGACAGAACATAACCTTTTTAAAAAAGCCATGAAAATATTTTTCACTCCGCTTTCTCTCGCGTGGGTCTTTAACCCGAAATCCGCCACAGCTCCTTCTATTCTCCACGTGGCACGGTCTCCTCTCTATCTCATGGGACACAATCTCTGTTCTCTCTCAACTCTTCGTCGCATTGCCATCTCTCAATTAGGGTTGTAAAATTAAGTAAAATTGTTGAATTCATATCATAATAATATATATTAAAGTACGGATGTAAAAAAATATTTTTTAACACTTTTATTTATCTTTTTTATGGATAAATACTTCTAAATTTTTTTATTATTATAATTATTGAATAATTAATTAAAAAAATATTTGTTTTCTTTAATGGGTTTGAAAATATAAGTATATTATTAATCAACGAATATATTGATAGTTATTTCTAATTGATAGGATCTGTTAATTGGATAACTACCAATTTGGATATTCTTAATCAATGAAAAGATTTCAACACCACTATCTTCTTTAAATTATTTATTTTCAGTTATATCCTTCGCATTGGCATGGACAGATGAGTTTTCCTTCTTGTCATTGTTGCTTGCTTCCTGGATGATGGCCAAGTCCATACTTTTTCGATTACTGGCGTCGGAGTTCTTGTGATTGATTGTATTTCCAGTGGCAAAATCATGTTTTGGTTCTCTACACCCCATTTCCGTAAATTGTAAAACACAATGATTCACAGATAAAGAGAATACTCTCTTTTCTTATTAGAAGAGAGACACGCTTGTTTTTTTCTTTAAATGTTCTTGTTTGCACTATCATTGCATGGATGTAATTTAGTGTCATTGTTCATGATACTAATTATATACATACATACATATATATTGATATTTTTTTTAATTTATATAGATGTTTTGGGTTTAGTGGTCTATGTACAACTAATGATCATCATATCCAAGGAGAAGAGAGAAATTATTATTGTTGATAATCGGTAATTTGTTATTTTTACTTGAATATAGTTATGTGTTAACTTATTATGTGTTATCTTATAAATTTAATTTTTATTAATTGTAGCTTAGAACAAATCTCATTAGTCTTGTGGGATGATTTTGCTTAAAATGAAGGCTAAATAATCGAAAGTGATACTAATGAAACAACAACATTTACAAAGAACGTTATTTACAAAGAAGTTCTTTCGTCACAGTTATAATACGCTCTGTATTGAATAAAATTAAAGAATAAAACATATTTACACTAATATTGTTATAATTTTTTCCCTTCACATGTAAAATTTTATTTAATTTTCCATTAATGTGTCTTATACTTGAAATGCTTTTTATTAATATATTATTATTTATGTTTATTTAATAAAAAATAATTTAGGCATACAATCTACAAAATTTTTTAAAATATTTATACAAAAACAAGATTCACATGCGTTGCATGTGTCTACAATCATAGTAGTATTTATAAAATCAAGGGAGAATTACTATTTCGTCCCTGTATTATAGCGTATTAGCTATTTTCATCTCACAGTTTTGAAAAACTTCTCATTTCATCCTTACCGTTAGGCCCCGTTTTTGAAAACTGACAGAACACGTCAGCATCGCTGACATGACTTATGAGACACATGCCACATGTCTGAAATGAGGATTTTGCCCTTTTGTAAAATTTATAATTTTTAAGGGAAAAAAATCAATCTTCTTTTAAACAACAAACTCAGATTAATCAGCTTCATCTGCATGATTTCTTTTCTCTCTCTCTCTCTCTCTCTCTCTCTCATCCCTCTCTATCTCTTAAACCAACAAACCCAGATTAAAATTTTCCCATTTCTCTTAATACAATTAACACACAAATCCAATTTCAATCATAGATGATCAACAAAAAATCAATCAATACAATTAACACACTTTAAAGTGTTAAACCAAAATCAAAATAAACAAACATAATTCTTCATTTGCCACCATCGACTAATGAATTGACATCACTGCTCCTCCGAGTACTCTAATCCTGAAGGCTCCAACTCATCAAAACCCAATTTCTCCAAACACATTACCAACTCAATTCTAATTAATCAAAACCCAGTTGGGTAAACGACTTGCCCAACACCAGATTCCTCCACCTCTCCTCTTCTGTCAAACACCCATACTATTCAAGAAATCATCTTCAATTCACAAGTTTAAGCCAGATTCACAAAGCAGGGCACTAAACTCCTTCAAACACTGAAAACCCATTAGACCATTGTCACAACAATCTATCATTGACAAACACACCCATTAGTCCATGACCACCAATCGAACCTCAGAAATAGTCGTGGAGAGACAGCGATGAGAGATACATCAATTGAACCCACCACACCTATGACTATCACAACAATCTCTCTCAAAATCAATCTCTGCATCAATTGAACCCACCACATGAGTTCAAATCTCAGTTCCAGATCTCAATTTCATCTAGCCAACTGTATTTCTTCTCTCTATCTCTCTGTGTACTCCAATCTCTCCTCTATATTTGGCTTCACCACTTAATCGCCACTACCAAACCGAATCTGATATAGACAAAAAGAGGGAGTGTGATAGAGTACAAGCCAATAACACTCCAAAAAATACTCCGATTTTGCCAACCCATAAGCCACCACCATTTACTGAAACCAACAACCATGCCACCACCGTTCTCTATTTCATCTCACTTTGCAAGCACCAAACCCAGATTTGAAGTTTTTGGTTTTCAATTTGTGGCGAGGTATGGGAATCTCCTTCAGATTTTTTGCTATGACTAATCTATAGCTTGAAACCTTTAGGGCAACGACAATAGAGAAAAAAAGAGAGAGTGGTGATGGTGACGATGAGACGAAGAGAGAGAACGGGAAGTTAGAGGAGGGAGGAAGAGGAAGAGTTAGAGAGTTTGAAAGAGAGGGAGAAGTGAAGAAAGAGATGGGTTAGAGAGTGACTGAAAGAGCAGACGAGAGAGAATGAGTGTTTTTCTATTGAATCTGAGGTTAGATTCGTGTTCAGGAGGTCGATTAGAGTCGGAATACATGATTGGTTTGGAGATTCATCAGTTGAATAAAGTTAGGTATTTTTGAGAATAAAACTAGAGTTTTCTCGAGTTTTGTACTTCTGACATTCCTACCACCGGGATTGACTTAGAGCGTCTTCCTTCGGACGACATTCTTTCTTCGAGTCGAGGTCCCATGCAGGATGTGTTTTTCTCCATTGATGATTTTGGTTTTGATCCTTAGATGTTCGGTTCATACATGATCATTATCAATACCGTGATCGACATTTCATCCATTTTGCATTCATTACTTGTATCTTTTGGATGACTTGTATTTTAACTTTTTGTTATATACATTGATGTTTGTACTCCTGACATGATGGTTTATATTTCTATCTACGATGACTCTTGATGTCTCTCTTGAATATGTTTTGTAAATATTTTTTGATCGATGACAAAAAAGGGAAAGAGGTATGATATGTTATAAATTGCTTAAAAACAATTGGTTAAATTTATATTTGACTAAAAAGGAATCAGTCTTAAAAAAGATGCACCATCTTAGGGGGAGATAGTACAATCACAAGTTAGCATACGTATTGATGTTGATAAGCTAACCAAATGAACAAGGCTAAAAACCTTGATTTGATCTTCAAATTCTTACGCATTTGTTCAGGGGGAGTTAAGTGTTTTGTCATCATCAAAAAGGGGGAGATTGTTGGACCAAGTGTGGTCAACATTGAGATTTCTCTAAGTTTTGATGATGAACAAACTGCAGAATTTGATCTGAGGAAGATTCACGTACGTGTGTTCAAAGTCATGTACGTGTGTGCATGTCACGTACGTCGATATAATCTCAAGTACGTGAGTTCGACCATGAACTAAAACAGAAGCTACTAAAAGTTATGAGAAGTAATCACACGTACGTTTGATAATATTCACGTACGTCAGATAATGTCACGTACATGAGAGATATTCAAAGTACGTGAAATATGATCAGACTTAAGCGGAAAAATTGAAGTCTTGAATAAATTGAAGGCATGAAACCACACTTACGTGTGACATCAAAAATCACGTACGTCAGACATACAAAACAAGACGAAGATTTCAGTTCAGAGGATGTTTGTTTTGAATTTCATGTGGATCGAGACAAACAGATGAAGCAACGGTCAAGTGTTGATTGTTTACGTACGCAAGAATAATAACTCACGTACGTCATATTGAACCAAAGTACGTGAGATGCTCCGGACTGAAAATATAAGCTACTGGATGGTTCAGACATAGAAGTCACGTACGTCAGATGTTATTCACGTACGTGAACTGGGGATAAGCTATGATCAACGTACGTGTATGTACTTATCACGTACGTGTGATGAACATCAAGTCAGGTAACATACGTAAGATTTATGTCACGTACGTAAGAAGACTTTGACAGTGTATTAAATGCGTCTCATTTAATACCACAACGGCTACATTACATCCCACAACGGTCTGAAATCAAGAGAAAAGTATAAATACATGCTTGGGAGGTTAGAAACACATAACCAAACATCTGGGCATTGAATTCTTACAACTACCAAGCATCAAAGCATTGAATTTCTCATTTATTGATACAAGTGTATTTGTTCTTCAATTTCATTCTTCATTTGCTTGTATCACTTGCTTTTAATCTGTTGGTGAGTGTTTGTAAACACTTTTAAAAAGAGTGATTGTGAGAGGATCAATGGTAGATCCTTAGGTTGGTTTTTGTTCTTGAACGGAATCAAGAAACTTGTAAGAGTTCTCACTTAGCTAGAAAGTGAAGTTGTAATTTTTGAGAAGATTAATAGTGAAAATCCTAAGTGGTGATACTTAGGTAGTGGATGTATGCATTGAGTTGGCCGAACTACTATAAGTTCTCAGTGTTCTTTCATTTATCGCACTCATTCTCGGAGAAAATTCAAAGCTTCTATTATCACACTATTCAACCCCCTTCTAGTGTGATTATCGACTCTACAAAGGTGAGTCTTGAGCTTGGTGGGAGAGTTGAGATATACGTGACTTCTTAGATTGACTGAGATAGAATATATAAAGGAGAAATATATAGAGTTGTTTTCTTTGTTTTACAGTTATATACATCCTTTCGGCAATATATATATATATATATAAATATTCAACAAGAAAAAAGATCTACTCGAAATGATTTGAAACAACTATTTGCAAATCCCCATTTCGGCAAACAAAAGCTCGTCACAAAATAATACCATATTTCTCTCTATTTTGCAATAAGGAGTTATGTTAGGCCAATTAATAAAAGTATAATGTTTACTAGATTTTAAGGTGAAAAGAAAATAGAAAGTATGGCGAGTTTCTTTAGAATGACAATAGTTATATATAAGAAAGATCATTCGAAAACAAACATCCTAAGTATATGTAAACTTCTTTATAAAACAAATCTGATAAGTCAAGATGAGAGCATAAATTATGTTTGAATATACTTCATTGCCTCATGTAAAACTCTTCACTTAGTTCTATGAGTAGATCTTTCACAAAGCGTTACGTCTTACTAAGTTTAAAGAGAGTACCAAAACTTTGATGGATCATTGACTTGAGCAAGTGATTTACGATGCAAACTCCGACGATCTCCTTTATTATGTAGGTTGTTAAAAGCTACGAGATATCGGAGATTTGAAAGAAAAAAAAAAGGATTTAAACATCAAATCAATGATGTTTACGGACGGGATATCGAAGACTTTTGAGAAAAGGATTTAAACATCAAATCATTGATGTTTATGGATGCAAAAAGGACAACATTTTTCATATTACACATAGCACCATATTTATCTCAAAAGAAATTATATAATGAATTGTTTTGATAAAATGTAATTCGTCATTACTATTTTTTTAACAAATATTTTTTTTCACCATAAAATTTGTGACAACAATTTTCTCTTTGGAGTAACGAGTATATAATTTTCTCTTTTCACGTCTTTCTGTTTTTAAGAGCACACGATTCATGAATCTTTGAGGGAAGATTATATGACTTTATTTTTTCCGAAGTAATTTTTTAGAACTGCCAAAAAAATGATAATATATGGCCACCATTTCCCTGCATCAAGATCAATTCGATCGATAGTATTGCAACAACTATATTTTGCGAATTTTTCAAACTGACAATCATTGCGACAAAACACTACCGACAATATTTTTTTACAATGAGAAGTCGCATGAGAACCTATCGAAAATTGCAGGAGTACCTACAGGTTTGTAGGTGCTCTTGCAACTTCTGTTGTAATAAAATATTATCCATAGCAATATAATTCCATGTCTCTCTATTTCATATAATACGCAACAGAATGTTCTTATAACAAAGCGAATAATTGCATAATATTTGTTACGGAATTTTTGCATAATGAATCACAATAAGAAAATCGAACTTACAGCGACTAGAATTGATTATAATACCAATATACTATAAGTCTACTAGTTCCAGAGATCATTTAGTTGGCTTCATGGAAATTCTTCTAAAAACTAAAAAATAAACAGATAGAGAAGAAAAAATTATTCGAAATATCAGTCCTATAGCTTCCGTTCGTAAATAATTATGAAGAGGAAGACTAAAGTTTCCCCCACTGTACAAAATCATCATAATAAAATACGAACCTGTTTTGACCTACTGTTAATCGGAAACAACATGGATCAACAAGGGCATGTGATCCGATCAGCATCAACCCACCCATCAAGACACTCTCTATGAAACACATGGCTACAATTACATAACTCTCTGATTTCATCACTTTCTTGAATACGCTCAAAACAAACAGGACACAAGCTTTCTTCTTCATTTCTCTGATCTAACTGCAATTTTTCAAGAAAACTTCCGTATTGTATTACGGGAAGTTTCTTGATTTTTTCTGTAAGAACGTAGATAGGAACCTGTACTGGACATGAGCCTTCCATTATGAGGAGATAACTATTCCATAATGGTACTTCTTGTAATTGGGTTTCTTGGGGTGGCTTGTATAGACCCAGACGAGTGATTGTGGCTATGAACATGAATTTGATGCATGTTAGTAGGTTTATCAAGAGATTGAGGTTGAAATATTTTGGTAACTTAACGAAAGAAAATGGAAATCCCATCTCTCTTCTTGTTGTGTATGAATAAGAGAGAGAGAGAGAGAGAGAGAGAGAGCGGGGGGTGGGAGGGTGTTTGAGAAAAGTCGCTGAGTTTGGAGATAAATAAGGACGAGAGAACTTGGATTTTTTTTTAAAAAAAAATTACATATTCTTACAAACAAATTAATGCCATTTGAAAAGTCAGCACCTTCAGAGGGACGGTACTATTTCAATTTAAATATTAGCAGCAATAAGGAGATTTATCTCTTAACAAAAAAAATAGCAAGATTTATCTGAGTTTATTTTATGACATTGCTTTTTACATCAAGTTGAATAATAGTAGTATATAAACCCATATAATATTTTAATAGTTCAAAAATGTAAAAAGTAATAGTTATTTTCAATAGTAATTAATTGCTTCCAATAAAACTTTTTTTTTTAACTAATGTTGGAAAAGTTTTGCTCATGATCGAAACCGGTTTGATCAATATATGAGTATCTAATAATGAGCTTAGTACAACTTGAAGTGAAAATTCTAATTGATTCGGAATAGTAAGATTTCTTGTCTGAATAGGAAACCTGTACAAATCGGAATTATATAAAATCCTAGAGGATTTTCGGCAAAGAAAATAAACCACCACTCTAGAGAGAGAAAGAATGGTGCCGAGGATAGTAAAAAGAAAAGAAAGTTTTCTTTTCCATCGAGATCCTGCTTTAGTTTTGATCTTTGTGGGAAATCTTAGACCGAGGAACAATCTTGTATTTAAAACTTAGCGGTTTGGGTGTGTTTTCAACGGTTAATGGATACACTAGATATTGTGGACTTGTGTTTCTGATGCATTACGAAAGGTAATCAATTCATGAACCGACTTTTAATTTTCTTTTATTTTTGTTTCTTTCAATTGATGTAATAATTTGTTTTCAATTTGTTTTAATTTATATACTTAATTTTAGAAAAATAATTGTGCAGCATCATATAAAATATTTTTTAATTGAAAACATTTGTTATTAAATTCCATTTATAAAATAAATTATTAAAATACATTTTGTAACGAAAATAGTGAATTGTAGTTATTCGTATTTTAGAAAACAATAAATTCAGTATTTTTAATAAAATTGTTATATTTCAATTTATGTGAAAGAATGTATTGAGCTTATAAATAGTATATGAAGGAAGAGTACTCGTCAGTATTACAGTCGTCCATAAAAAATAAATGGGACATACGACCACGTCTGAGACAGGGACTCTGTTCTGCAACTGCCAGTGAAATGTTGGACAAGTATCGAACATTCTCTTTTATTTCTGATTTTTTTTTTTGCCGAAGGGAGAAGTGAAAGTGATCAGTAGGTGATATATTTTTACTGACCATTACTATACAGATTTAAACCGAAAAGTATCATTTCTGCTACGGAATGTTCCTGCAAGCTATAGCTGACACCCGACAGCGAACTTGGACCCGTGCACGAGTATGATCACCGTAACTCCTAACCGAGAACAAAAGACTTGGGCCTGAACAACCCAGCTCTATGCAACAAGGGTTTGAGTGACAACCGAATAAATTCAAACTTACACCATTCCCACATTTCAAACATGCGCTACAAACTGAGGTCAACGTATTCAATTTCGTTCGGTCACCTCTCAAGAGTTCTTTTATTTCTGATTGTGCTTATTTGTTATTACTCTCTCAACAAATAATGGGAGTTTCTTCAATAAATAAATAAATAATGGGAGTCCATTTCAAAAAAAAATAATGGGAGTCGTGGGAGCCACACAAACTAGGACAAAGGGGATATTTTTTTCCTTGATAAGTACAAAGTGGAGATGGATCAGTGGGTGTGTTTTCCTATGTCACAGCATTTTGTTAATTCTAATCATAAACTAGTATTATCTTGCTGGACTTACCTGTTTGGTATTGTTTTGCTTCTAGAATCATGATAAAATTATATATCGTCTGTGGCTCTTGTTGCTATTGGCATTAGGATGTGACAAAGAAATCGTTTTATTTAATAATAGTTAAAGAAAAAGAGTGGTGATGTGGTCGAATTATTAGTTAATCCACATAGAGAATCGTATGATTGCAACTTTGTAACGAATTAATTTGTCCTTCAAACAGTCCCAATTGCCACAAAATCAGGGGCGAGCAGGAATCGTATCAAACCGGATTTTCGACCAAATTGATGTCAATTTAATTGGTTCGATTCACTTTTAGTTTTTTTGGAAAATTTAGTCAATCTAGTTATATCAGTTTTCAACTGAATCAACTTAAAAACATTTGTCTTTTTGTAAATAAAACTGTAAAATCCAATAAAGAGTTTAAAGTGAATAAAAACTCAATTGGATGGACTGTCGATTATCAAAAAATATGATATACAATAATTATCACACATTTAAAAGCTCATAACGTTAAGCTCTTATAAAGCAACAATTATCAAACATTTAAAGACTCATGGCATTAAGCACTCATATTGCCGAACTAAAACATAGATCTCTGATATGCAATCACTACAATACATCAATTTTGACTAATTTAGATCCTGACGACACCATCAAATCCAACTAATTTAGAGCACTCCTATAAGTACTAAAACTAGCACATAACTCTGCCTCCTTCAATAGTCTTAATGACTTAAAACACTTCACAAACCAATCCATAACTAAGTATAAACCCTTGTACTTTAATCTTTGACTCCAATGCAACTTCCTTTTTTAGACGATTTATTTCCACGCTCAATGAATTCTCATAATTGTAGCCCTCTCTTTGTTGATCTTCTTGATTTCCATCTTCACATTGCTTCTCAGCCAAATCATTACTCAGCCTCCTTAACTCAAACAGCATCATCAAAGCAACTTAACCCAACCATTCATCATATTATCTCAAAAATTCACAATGACAGAACTATAAACAATCACAGAAGCGAGTATGATCAATTACAAAATTACAAAACAATTACACTATTTGCTAAGAAACAAAAAAT
>CAODLS010327224.1:0-14261 GCA_948243855.1 Flueggea neowawraea
GGAGTATTCTTAAAGTGTTGAACCCATAAGGACAGAACTCAATGTGATCGCTTCTTGAAATAAAATAAACACAAGAGAAATGATATTTTTGGTATTTTTATAATGGGAAACACGAAATTAACAAACAACAATAAAATAAACATTAAGACCTTTGAGACTCGACCAAGACTCCTAATTACTATATTTATGAACGGGTTATAGGATTGAGTGTTCTCTTGCTATTATCGCCTAAAGTCTCTTTCAAGTTCATCTAGACTATGCCTACATTTATGAAGAGGGTCCTTTCGGCATCACCTAACTAAACTAGACTCATTAAACTCTCTTAGGAATTTCATCGAACACCTTGCGGGCAAAAATATGTCTATTACATAACCTAACAAGTTTAATGCATGTTAACCTCATCTAGCCTTCTCCTTTTGGTTCTTCAACTAGACTTGTTAAAACTATCGTTATGGTGGCCAATCACTACAATAATCAATTCAAACATGTCATTAAATCAAATCCAAAATTACTACAAGTATAACATTCAAGCACAATAAGCAAACTACAAATATGACATTGAAAACACCCTAGAAAATATGTACCAAAAATCACCTTCATTTTCAACTTCCACAGCGTAAAATCATTCGAACCATTGAATTTCTCAATATCGAATTTATACGAAGACATCTTCTTTCTGCAGAACGAACCTAGGAGTTTCTGAACAACCAACTGTGGCTCTAATACCACTTGTCAGGAAATCAGGCAATAGAAGATAACGCGGAATAACAAAGAGCAATCACACAAGAACACAAAATTTACGTTGTTCGATCAATAACCGATCTACGTCCACGGGCAGAGCACAATTAATTCTACTATTCAGAGTCAAAAACAAGCACAACGGCATTCAAAAGCTCCCCAAGACGTTCCCAAGCCCCCATTATATAGTTAACAAGTAATACAAGTCAAAACCAATTAGAAAAAATTGAAACCCTAAATCTCGTCAGGATTTATTACACGGTCAGTGAAGTAAAAACACAGACAAAGCTCCTCGAGACACGATCATTCCTTCGTGTCCGTGTAGCCCCAAAAACCCGACAAGTCAAGACACGGGCAAAGACATTGCCGTGGCCAAGGCCGTGTCTACCCACTTCTTGTCTCTTTCGGCTCCAGTGCATCACACGGTCAATCCCACGCCCGTGTAGCTCCCCGTGTCCATCCATTTTTGGCTTGTATCACTTCCTATAAGACTTTGGCTTCAATCTTGACCAAGAAATTCACTCCAATCTCAACAAGATAAGGTCAGAAGTTGCTTAATGATGCAAGATTATTCCCTTAATTATTTTTAAATTAACAGTTGTCATCGGAATTTTTTTTTTTGTAAAATTCTGATATTCATTCTATGTTGTTCAGGTTACCTACATGTATAACACAAGCCATTTGGAAGTATTCAATGATAATTTTCTCGCTGCAAGTATTTTATAGATCTCAAATAATCGCAGACCTGGTTTTTGTCATATGCGTGTACAAGTTAACGAATTGAGTTTGGGTTTCTCAATTTAGTATTTTTGTTCATTGGGTTCATTTTTATGTCTTGGCAGGCTGATCGCAAACTATCATATGCTTTGAGAAACCGCAACCCTTGCTCTTAAGCAAATACAAGGTTAGATAAGGTGTGCTTCCTGCATTTATTTTGCATTTCTCATGATATGAGATAGTAGATAGCTTTTTGGAAAATGTTTTTTTTTATCATAGCTTTTGGGGGAATTTTTTTTATCTTAGCTTTTCAAGAAATGTTGTTTTCTGTTGCTGGAGTGATTTTTGTAATTACTAGATGATTTTGAAACACTGATATATATTACGTTGAACTTTTTATGCTTGTTGAAATGTAGGCTTGATATAATATTCTATTATATTTATCTAGAATAAGTAATAGATAATTTTTGCATTAATTTACCATCCTTAGCAGTTTGTGTTATGCGTAGTAAGGCTGTTTTTTGATTTTAAGTGCAAATCTAACAATCAGTGATTTTCTCTTTGCAGTACGGTGATACTGTGAAAGCTTTAGAAAGGGGCGATCTTGGACTTCCTCAACAAACTCTCCAAGAGCATGAGGACTTGTATGTTCATTTGCTTTTGACAGAATTGACGTCAGTGAAATCGTAGGAATAAAATCTGATCTTTTGTCTTTTGCTTCTAGATCTCTAATAATCAGGTGTATTTCTCGTCCTGGAGAAGCTAGAGCTGCAAGTATGTCAAAGATTGTTGAAAAAAGGTAATCTTGATGACATGGACGTTGTCTTGCTTGCAGACATATGCTTCTATTTTCTGCCGAACTGATTGCCATGGTCTTTGCATGGGGTTGGTGATGCACATACCTCATCCAGAAGCAGAAAGACCCAAGCAAAGCTCATCAGATCAAGTTTTAAGTTATTGTTAAAGCACTGAAATGGCTAGCAATAGACATGGATTTGGATGAGGTACTTCTCTTGTCATCCTGAGTCCTCTCTGAACACGAAACGCTGGATTCTTTCCGTTTGGTCTTTCCCCTGCTATCTAACTGAATATTATCTCAAAATTGCTAGGTGGAGTGCATAGTGGCCAACATTAACGGCCTGAATATTATGTCGCAATTGCTAGGTGGAGTGCATAGTGGAAACATTAATGTACAGAAACCTTGTGAAAGGCTATTTTGCCCATAAGAGAAAGGCGGCAGTATTGAGCAAGTGAGATCCTTTCCCCAAGTTAACGGGGAAGCCTGTCTGCACATAAACATGGTAGAAATTCTAAAACTAGCTTTACTGGTTTGACTACAATAACCATGTTAGTTCCCTAAATCAAGTGCAGTTTGTTTAGCTCGTAGCCTTTTCTCTGGTATTGAGTACGGAATATTTGCTCTTTACCTTCGTAGGTTTGTGGTTTTGTATGAACCAAATTCAGATTCTTAGCAAAAGGAGCTTGAGAGGTACACCACTTTGATGTAAGTCTCCTGTTTTCATTCCTTTTTTCTCCTCTTCTAAGCTAAAGATGGCGTCTGGAAATTGGTGCTTTCTTGTCTGGTGCTTTAAACAGATTAAAATTTTGGTTTTTATTCTTTTTTTTTTAAGATCTCCAAGATGTTTCTTTCTTTGTGTGCTGGAGTCGGAGTAAAACTTGAAAGTCTGTTTTTGGCGTCAAGATTTTTTTTTTGTAACAAACCAAATTATGATTTCTTGTTTTAACTATGAACATTGAGGTTTCCATCCCTTTTTTTTAACTGATCAATTAAAATTTTTGGTTTTCTTAGATTTTTTATTCGAACTTGCGGTCTTTGTCGGGAGTAAAAATCAAAAGTGGGCAAGACAGTGCTTTGATGCATTACAAAAAGGAGTACTGGTGCCTAACCCTTTAAGGGAACTGATAAATTCTTATTTGCTTAGCTTATTAAACAGCTAAGCCGTATCTTTCGTGGCTGTATTGTCCCGTCTTTTATTTGGTCTTTTATGGGCTAATTAATAAGAAATCTGTTGCCTATTTCTGGTCCCTCCCCTGATAAGATAAAGATAGTGGCTTGTTTTGTGATGGCCTATACTAGTGCCTAAATTTCAAAGCAGAATTGATGTACTGGTGCCTAAATCTCAAAGCAGAACTGGTGTATTCTTATTTTTTAGCCTATCACGGAGCTGAGCCCTACCTTTAATCAATATGGATAAGAGATTTGTTCTCTTTGTTGGTCCCAACCCCCCCCCATCTCATGATGTTGCCTTCTTAATATTTCAGTGAATCTTGCCTTCTTTGTATGGAAATAGAGAAGAAAAATGCTTCTGTACAGGCTAATTAATATGAATTTCGTTGCCTATCTTTGTCTCTCCCATTATGAGATAAAGATAGTGGCTTGGTGTGTGACGGGCTATACTAGTGCCAGAATCTCAAAGCAGAACTGATGTACTAGTGCCTAAATCTAAAGCAGAATTGGTGTATTCTTATTTGTGTAGCATGTCACACAGCTGAGCCCTATCTTTATCAATATCGACGAGATCTGTTCTCTTTACTGGTCCCTCCCCCATCTCATGTTGTTGCCTTTATGTTATTTAAGTGAATCGTTGTCTTTTTCTTATTCTGGAAATAGAGAAGGAAATGACCTTGTACAGGCTAATTATTAAGAAATTTGTTGCCTAATAATAAGAAATCCATTGCCTAAAGTCGCTTGTTGTGTGATGGGCTATACTAATGCCTAAATCTCGAAGCAAAATTGATGTACTAGTGCCTAAATTTAAAGTAGAACTGGTGTATTCTTAGCCAATCACACAACTGAGCTCTACCTTTAATCATTATCGGTAAGAGATTTGTTCTCTTTGTTGGTCCCTCCACAACAACCCCCCCCCCCCCACCCCCCCCAAAAAAAAAAACCAATCTCACGTTGCCTTTTTATTATTGTAGGGAATCTTGCCTTCTATGGAAATAGATAAGGAAAATGCCTCTACAGGCTAAATAAAATGAAGTTCGTAGCCTATTTCTGGTCCCTCCCATGTTGAGATAAAGATAGTGGCTGGCTTGTTGTGTGATGGGCTATACTAGTGCCTAAATCTAAAAGCAGAACTGATGTACTAGTGCCTAAATTTAAAGCAGAACTGGCGTTCTTATTTGTGTAGCATGTCACGCAGCTGAGCCCTATCTTTAATCAATATCGATAAGAGATTTGTTCTCTTTGTTGGTCCCTTCCCCATCTGATGTTGCCTTTTTTATTCTGATTAATTGTTGCTTTCTTGTTATGGAAATAGAATAAGAAAATATGTTTTTGTGAGCTAATCAGCAAGAGGTTTGCTCTCTTCGTCTGTTGACTCCCTCATCTCATGTTGCCTTCTTTTGTTCTGGTTAATTTGTTGTGTTCTTATTTTGGAAATATAAATAGGAAAAAATGCCGGTGGCTTATTGTTTTGTGGACTTATATGATACTTTGGTGCCTAACTTCCTTAAAGAATTGATAAATTTTTGTCTGTAGTTTATTAAAGATTAAGTCCCATCGTTCTTGGCTAAGTTTCTCAAGCAAATTGTCGGCTTTTCAACTGCCTTTCTTTGTAGGCTAATAATCAATAAGAGATTTCTCTTTTTTGTCTGGTCCCTGACCCATCTCACGTTTTTGCCAACTTATTCTGGGAAAGACTGAAGCAAAAAAAAGAAGTCAGTGGCTAGTGTTGCTTAATGGTCTATATTGTTGCTTAGTGCACCATATTGTGGAAGGACATGCTAAGATGTTATTTGTGTATAGCCCCTATTTGACTATGAAACAAACTGGTGATGATTTGGCTAATAATCATGTGCCTTTTTCTATAGGCTGATAATGTAGAAATTTGTTCTCTCTCTTGTTCCTCCTCTGATGCCTATCAGAGAAGATAGTGGCTTCTTGTTTGATGGGCTGCACTTCTGCCAAACATCCAAACAGACCTGATACATTCTTATGTCTGTAGCCTATCACACAACTAATGAGCATCTTTCTTTGGAAATTAAGTTGAGCAGTATCTTTCATGCCTCAGCTGCTCAAGCAAACTGTTCGTAGTTTTTTCATCTAATTGTTCGCGGGCTAATCTATGAGAGATGTGTTCTCTTCCTTGGTCCCTCTTTATCTCATGTTCCTTCTCTCAGTTGTTGCCTTTTTATTCTGGAACTTGAAAAAGAAAAAATGTTGGTGGCTTGTTGTTTAATGGACTATACTAGTGCTTAATGCAGTAAAATGTATAGAAGGAAACTGAAATAAGTTTGTATTTGTGTAGCCCATTAGATAACATAGGTCCATCAATAGTTTGATAAGTTGCTCCAACAAATTGATTGTGCTACATTGTTTTTGTTCTGCCCGTTGAAGAGATTTGTTCTCTTTCTCATGTTCCTCCCCCTTGCTGCCTTATTATTTCGAAAACAGAAAATATGGAGGATTGTTTCATAATGGGCTACACTGATATTGGTTATTAAGGTGCTAAAATGTCAAAGGGAACAAAGAAAAAATTGTATTTGTGTATCCTATTCACAGAAAAGCCCATCTTGAGTTGCCAAGTTGCTCATACAAATTGTCATTGGTGGTGTGTTTGAACTGCTTGCTTCATGGTGCTGATCAAAAGAGATTTGTTCTCTTATGTCGCTATTTACATGTCGCTCTCTCTGTCAATGGTTGTCTTGTTATTTTGGAACAAAAAATATGCTGGCTTTTTTAGTGAGATGTGCTTAGTGCACTGTAATGTGTTGGTATCCAACAATCGTATTTGAATAGCCTGTAAGCAAAGTCAATGATGCTTAATCTTTAGTCTCTCACACACATAGTTGAGTACATCACTTTTCATCTGCTTGTTTTGCAGGCAGATGATTAAAAGATTTATTCGCTAGAAAGTTCCACTTTCTATTCCAGAAACCCAAAAGAAATTGATGGATTGTTGAATTAGGAGGTTATGCACTACAATGTGGATGGAAATAGGTTCATATTTACTTGATGTCTTATACAACAAGGCTGCTCAAACGAATTGGTTTTTCGTGGGTCAACCTTTACTTGGTTTGTTTAATGTCTTGACCCTCCCCCATATCTCATGTGCCTCCCCTCCTTATAGGTGCCTTAGTATTTGGGGCGACTAGAATCAGTCCTTTGCAAAAGAACATTATCATGCTCCATTTGAAAGGGAATTGAGATAAATTTGTATTTCATAGCCTCCTATTAAATAGCAAAGATTTATCTCTAGCTGCTACGTAGCTGAGTTTGGCGGTGGTACATTGTTTCTCATCTGCTTATTTTGTTGGCAAATAAATATGAACTTTGTCCTGTTTCTATTTTTCCTATTGTTGGTCGCTTTTTTGGTCTTGAGGCTCATCGGTCCAAGGGGGTCACGCTTGGGAGTGGCCATTTGTGTTGTTAGGTTCGTGTTGTCTAGCAGTTTAGGACTTTCCATTAGAGACGAGTAGGGGTGGGCATTTAAGCCCGAGGCCGGCCCTAAAAAAATAAGGGCTTGGGCTGGATTCTGTAGCCGTAGGGTCGGGTCGGGCTCAAAAAATAGGCCCACATCAATTTTCGGGCTGGACCAGGACTTGCTTAGAAGTGGCCCAGCCCGAGCTTATGTGTCGTCGTTTTGGCCAGCCTTTAAGGCTCCAAGCCTCCAACCCTACCCACCACCATTCACTTATTCAGACATCACTCAATAGTCAATACACTCACTCAATTCCTCCTCAGATCCTCTCTCACAGTCACAGACCTCTTCGCCGCATTCCCTTTCTCAATCGTCTAGTCAATAGTCGTCCTCGTCCTACATAATGCTCTCTCTATCTCTCAATCACTCTCTACGTCTCTGCCTCTCTGGTCTTTTCGCTCCATCTCTCTCTCTGTCGATAGTCAACGACGACAACTTCGCCTCTCACCGTCGCTCATCTCTGCCACAAATTGCCATGTCGCCATCTCCGCCTCTCACCGTCGCCCATCTCTGCCACAAATTGCGACGTCGTCATCTCCGCCACTATAACAGCCACAGGTAGCATCTCCCTCCGCAACAATGTTAGAGTTTTTTTGAAATTGAATTAATTAGAGTTTTTCGTTTGAATGTCCATGAGGACCGTGAATGATTGTGAATTAATTACAGTTTTTTTGTCTGGTGGGTCTTTTAATTGTGGATTTTTAGAGCAAATGTTGGTCCTCAAATATTTTATAGGTTGTGTCCTTGAAGGTGTGAATGGATTTGATATATGTTAATATTGGACATATTACTTGATGTATGGACCGTGAAGGTTTTGTCTAGCCGCACCTCCATGGTTTCAAATTAAAAACATAAATTAAAAATGTGGTCCGCGGCTACCAGGCCCGGCCTGGCCTTTTTGACCGGAAGGGCCTGGGTCAGACATTCAGCTCGATCTGTCAGGTCCGGCCAGACCTGATCGACCGTGCTTAAGATTTTAGGGGATCAGGGCTGGCCTGGTGCCCACATCTAGAGACGAATGAAAAAATAAGTGTATTTTTTATTAAAAGATAAGTATGAAAGTACAACTAGATGTGTAGCAAATGACTAAATTGAAGCAAGATAATTGTAAAGGGTAAAGAAATGTAAAGGTAATGAAAATTAAGAACTGTATTGCATTGAAAATAGAGGACTTGGAAATAAATGACAGTAAATGTAAAGACAAGTGATAAAGGCGTGCTACACTAAGGGCTAGTAAAAGACAAATGGTAAAAGAGTTGTGTTGATGGTGCCTTTCTCTATTGTTAATTCTCTCTTTTATATTGCTCAGTAGTAACCGTGCCTCCATTACCTCCACTTTTAGTGTAACCGTCCACTACACAATCCTGCTTGCCAAATGCATCCACTGTATCAAGTGCAACATGTCCATGAACACCCATGTCCATAAGCCATTATCTTGACATCAAACTGCTTCCATTAAAAGCGTGGTAAGTAATGGCATGTACTTGTGCCACTTACTGTCAGGCCACCCCTCGGGGGGTGTCTCGAGATTGCATAACGTCCGAGAAATTTCCTCGACTACAAAGAAATTTCCTAGGACAACAAAGGAACTCGGCCTAGAAATTTCCTCGGCCACCTCGATGTCGTGCCTTTGTCCGAAGCTTGGTTCTAGGAAAAATGTTTCAATGCATCAAGCCTTTGCCCGAAGCTTTGTTCTAGGAGATATGCATCACGGTCTAGAAATGCAATTTTGTTGCATCAACCACGCAAATTGATCCCTCAAATTCAACAAGTTGGCATGCTAACAACGCCGGGTTTCATTGCTTGTCTTTATCCATGCAAAGTAGTTCTTCCGAATCTCTGTCAAGTCGGTTTATTGAACGCCATGGCATTGTAAACGGGGGAATTCAATTGCCAAACCTCAAATTAAGGTAACAAATTAATTGTCGCTTGCTTCCATGCAAATTAAATTGCATGCATTATTGGCCATTTTCCACATTGATGCCAAATATCTTCAAGCAAGACATGCATGCATCGGTCATCAGTCACTGTATATTTAAAATATCCACAAACCAATAACTGGCATGGCCATCTTCAGTTTAGCCATTTTAGTAAACTTATAAATAAAGATTACTTAAATGGCTATTTGATAAAATTAACAATTAAATTAATTCGACATATAGCCAATCATACAAATTAGCCCACGCAACCCTCTTTGGACCAAAAATTCCATCTTGACAATAAATAAAAGCTTGATGGTTTTATTCTCGGTCTCGTGGAGTTGTCAATTTTCACTTGCCACCTTGACTTCCTCGAGTGCTTTGACAACCTCGGGCTTAAAAACTTATAGAGCCAAAAACCTGGTGAACACTTTGCATTGTTAAATAAATTCGTGGCTTTAATTCCCACGATTTTCTCGATTGGTCGCTTCCAAAATTGGTTTGATCAATCATGTTGGCTTAACTTTTAATTGGGAAATCTATTATGAAAAAAGATAAATTCGAAGCATTTCACAAAGTTGAAATATTATTGGTTTAAATTTTTTAATATAAATCATCAATATGACATATATACTATTTATCAAACAATTTTCTTCAGATTTATATGAATTAAAAAATTCATAAATATTTTCTTTTTACGAATAATTAAAGTCATCAATGCCAAATACCACCAAAAAGTTGCCTTTAAACAAGTCCAAGTCATTTCCATTAAAAGGAATAATTACGTGATCTGCCTCATTATTGTCTTGAATGCCATTTGTGATCACTTCCCTTTCTGTGCAATAGGAGCCTCCACTTCTTTGGTCAAATGTGTGGTCAAGGGAGAAACTAAGTGTTCATCTATCACATGAATATCTTGAATATTTTTTGGCATTTTCTCAATTTGACTCTTGACATTTTCTGTCATCGAATGCTCACGGTTGCGGTGATTTTGGAGCATTTCTTGTCTCCATTTTTGCTTTTGAATTTCTGTTTGGTGTAAAGTTTCTTCCACTTCTTCCAATCGCAATAGAAATGGCCTCTTTCGTTCTTCTATCCGTCTGTCATAATCAGTCTTTTTAGCCTCTAAACAGGCCTGAAAGTTACTTTCCTCGAAGGATTGCTTTCCTTGCGAACAAAGTCTCCTACTGTAGTTGCCAAATTTGTTGGTCGTCTTTTCGATCTTGAGGCTCATTTGTCCGAGGGAATCACGCTCGAAAACGGTTATTTGTGTTGTTAGGTTTATACAGTAGTTTAAAACTTTTCATTAAAAACAAATAAATGAACAAGTGTATTTTTTATTCAAAAATAAATATAAAAATACAATTGGATGTGAAGTAAATCACTAAGATAAATGTAAATGGAAAAGAAATGAAAAGGTAATGAAAACTAAGAACTGTATTGCATTGAAAATAGAGGACTTGGAAATAAATGACAGTAAATGGAAAGACAAGGGCTAGTAAAAGACAAATGATAAAAGAGTTGTGTTGATGTTGTGTCTTTCTCTGTTGTTAATTCTCTCTTTTATAGTGCTTAGTGGTAACCGTGGCTCCATTACCTCCACTTTTAGTGTAACCGCCCACTACACAATCCTGCTTGCCAAATGCATCCACTTTATCAAGTGCAACATGTCCATGAACACCCATGTCCATAAGCCATTATCTTGACATCAAACTGCTTCCATGAAAAGCGTGTTCAGTAATGGCATGTGATTGTGCCACTTATATCTTTGCATGCAACAAGTGCACACGTGGTCATTGGTGCATTTTGCCATGGCCTAACGTGTCATTCAAAGGCTATGCATTCGGCCTTGTCCATCAAGCTTGGAAATGCCGTGTGGGATTCGAGGCTTCAGCACAATCACTTGCTCGAGGATGTAAGTTCATCACGACAGGCCCGAGAATTTGCTGCCTGGGGCCTGAGCTTACTTTATTTTATTTTTGTGGCTAACACCTATTTACCCAATTATTTTGGAGAGAAAAATAATGGTGGCTTAATATTCAAGGAACTGCTTGCTATGTGTAGCTCTCTTAATATTTTCAATCGTGTGCATTGACTTTATTTTTCCAATTTCTGAGTGATACTATTTTCTTGGATTGTTCATGCCTACACGATATGTTCATTGTACATTTTAATTGAATTGAAGCTGGCTTCAGGTTTAAATATTATAATGGTTTTTATTATGGGTGTTCACTGATCGGTTCGGCTTAAAGATAAAAATCTTCGAAATTGAACCGAATTTCGGGGATCCTAATTTTGCAAAATCTGGAACCAACTCGAAGTCCTGAAATTTGTCGTGAAATCTTCGAAATTTCAGGACAAAATGAGTCAGAGAAAACGGGACGGGGACGGTTAAACAACGGAGATTTTCTTTAATAAAATTCAACTTAAAAGTTCCAATTACTTCATGGCTTGTACCATTAAACAGTTGATTCAAATTGCATTTCCTAAGTAAGGGTGTAATCGAGTCGAGTTGAGCTTTAGAGTATTCAAACTCGGCTTGACTAAAATTTTTCGAACTCGAGCTTGAACTGGAGCTCTTCCTCGAGGTCAAAATCTTGTTCAAGATCGGCTCATTACAAAGCTCGCGAGCTTGCGACCTTGTTGTCGAGCTTTTCGATCTCAGATCAACGAACGATAAAATAAAATCGTAAATGAGATTACAAATTCAGATTTGATAAAATCTCTAAAAAGAATACATTTAAGTTTAAATTTATTTAATAAAATCATGTTGAGAATGCATTAAACAAAAAACTATTAGAAATTTCAATTTGTTTTATAAGTTCAACATAATATTAGATCTTAAGCAAGCATGCTTTTGTTTTTATAGATACAGTCGATTAATGCAAACTTATATTTTTATTGATGTGGTTCAAATATTAAATAATATTCCAAACTTAAGTTTTTTTCATAATTTAGTTTAAAACATATGTATATATTTATATATACATATACATATGTATATATATAAATAAGCTTATAAACGAGTTTGTTCATTAGTATTGTTCATTAACATATAAACAAATTTGTTTACGAGCTTTTCGAGCCGACCTTTTGGGTGTTCAAGCTCAACTCATTTATTGATTTGAGTTTAAAATCTTGTTCAACCTAAACGAGCTGAGTTATGAACGAGTTTTATTGACCAAACGCGAGTAGCTCGGCTCATTTACAGCCCCTTATTCCTAAGCTATTCACGCATGAATTTCAAGATCTTTATTTCATCCAGAAGCAAGATGTACTACAAGGAAGACGATAGAGGGATGTAGGAACATGCTATTTCACCCAAGGGCGGAGCTATATGGTGCCAAACAGGTGCTTCCGCCGGAGGAGGAGCTCCGCCCCTGGACTGAGGCTGCTGTAGAAACACGCAGAATAGGGGAAGACGACCCCTGTTCAGTCAACAAAAAAAATTAAAAGAAAGAATATTGTGATGGGTTAAGAGCAAAACAAATTATAAGTTTTACAATTTCAGTTCTAACCACACAAGGAAAAGAAAGGAAAAAAATCAAAGTTTGTAAAGAACAGAAAACCGACAGAAATCTAAGCTTGAGATTGTGAACAGAGAAAGAGCGACTGCAGCGAAGAAAGAAAAACAGATGTCGACTGTTTATCTCCTTTCGTCGTGAGAGATTTTTCATTTACCTTGCTCTGGTCCCTTACCTCCCGATTGGTTCCTTTTTATTCTGGTATACAATTGTCTTCTTATTCTAAAAAAATAAAAGAATGTTGGTGGTTGTGTTGTTTAATGGATGCTCAATCTACGTATGGCAAGGAACTGAGATAAATTGGTTTTTGAAGGAAAAATGGATTGTTGCTTAATGGGGTGCACTAATGCTATGTAGCAAATCAAGATAAAATCGTTTTTTGTAGCTTGTTGGACAATAAAGAAACCAATAGTTGTCAAGTTAAACAAACTGTCCGCAGCAATATTATTTTTGCGTTGTCTACCAATCAGGAGAACATGTGTTCTCTTTCTCAGGTGCCTCCCTATCAGAGTAATTGCCTTACTAATTTGGAAACAGAAAAAAAAAATAGTGGAATGTTGCTAATGAGCTACAATAAGACAATTTCGTGCTTCAGGTGCTACTATGGGGAAGGAAACAAAAAATGTGTTTTTGTGAAGTTTTTCTCAAACAATTTGTTAGCGGAGATTTGTTTTTTGAATGTCTTCGTAGTTTAATCAAGAAGTAATTTGTTCCCTCTTATGTGTTTCTCCACTGTTGTCATGTCCCTCCCCCTGGTAACAGTTGCCTTATTATTCTGGAAACACATGGAGGAAAAGATAAGTTCATATATGTGTAGCTTGTTAGACAGTGAAACGCTATTTTTGCCAAGTTGCTCGACCAAATTGTCGGCGACAGTATATTTGCCTGCTTTTACAGGCTGATGAAGAGAAGAATTGTTTGTCTTTATCATGTCCTTTCCGATCTCAGTAAGTGCCTTTTTATTCTTTGGAAAAAAAAAAGAAAGATGGTTGATTGTTGCTTAAATGGCTGTATTAATCCATTAGATGACTAGACTAGATCATAAAAAATGATGATTTAATGATAAATAAGAACTCAGAAAAATTAGTTAAAAATAGATAAAGGAATTTTCCAGGAATCAAAATATTGTATTAATAGCAGATCATATGGTATTGTTCTTGCAATCTTCCGTTGGGGATTTCATTTTTTGTGCATCAACGACATTTTGGAAGCATTTATAATGAGCGTTGCACGAACCAGCAATATTCTCAGGCTCTTAGCTTCTTTCATGTTAACAAAAACAAAGAAAATACCTCAATTTGAAATTATTTATTATTTCCAGTCTGTCAATCTCAAGCCTTGGTCTTTCTTTAATATTGTTATAAGAATTTCCAGTTTCTTTAATATTGTTGCACCATTAATGGATGTCAAGACCAACAAATTAATTTCCACTCCAAAAATCAAAATAAATAAGATTTGAAGACAATGGCGAATGTAGTCAAATTCGTAGAGACCGGTAAAAACTTGTTCAATTGCAGAAAGAACAATTAAATAAAAATGAAATTTTGATGTATGAAAAGTGAACAAAACGAATAAATAAAAACACAAAGTTATGAAGAATGAAATTAATAACACAAAAGACTAGCCAATGGACATCTTTGTCTTGCCTTGTAAACTAATCACAAGTAACAAAACGTAAATCTATATTGTTTATACATATAGATTATAACTACAGGTGACGCATTCAGTAGTCAATCTTTACTTATTATTTCGGTACTTTCGGGATGCCCTGTAAACTACTTCTCTAACCAATAACTAACTCTTGGGTTGCACTACAGAGTTCAATTTACGAGCAGCATTATGTACTATAAAGACCCTACCTAATCCGACAAACTCGGATGCCACAATTTATTCTGACTAGATTATTCTATTCCGTT
>CAODLS010327226.1:0-12552 GCA_948243855.1 Flueggea neowawraea
TCCTCTTTTACCATATACCGAATATCCTCGAAATCAATAGATTCATGAGATCTCTCTCGATTATATTCCTTCATTAAACTGGTCAACTCCTAAGCATTGATTATCAAATTTTCTCCTTATCAACAAATAAAGTTTGCATAAGAATCCATTGTTCTTACACTTAGCACTCCAAACATCATTAATACTCTAAACTCACTTACTATGATTGGCACATCTCCAGACAATAAATATGTCGAAATATATAAAGTCAAATTTTTAACAAATTTAACTTCGATAAATTATACAAACCTCACTCATAATTTGTCATCAATCATTAGTAGATTTACCCACTAATTTCTTAAATATTTTATACCATTTAATATCCCAGATAGCAAACTTCAAACCAATAATTGATTTTTACCACTTACTAACAGATGAATTGCTTATCTCCTATTCCTCAAAATCTCCAAAATATTCAGATGTCATCAATGCAAACAATAGCAACCAATGTCCAACTGATGGTATCTCAACCTCACGCTGAGTTTGATGAATCATTGTTCTTGCTACAAATAATTAAACCATCTTTTAAAAAAAATACACTAACAATTTCTCATATGAATCAACTGAGATCTCACCACTTAAAGATGCAGAATCTCCAATGAACCTCATCTAACAAATGTACTACCGACTCAAAGTATCTAACAAAGACTAAGGCAACAGAAAGAAAATATGACACCAGAACTAAATGAAATATATAAGAGTTCGAGGATGCGGACATATCGTACAATGATGGTGACATACAACGTCGGTCCATATCTATGACCATAACAGACAAACAATGCACATGTACGAATATCAAAATGTTGGCATCGAAGTATCTCTATAGCAACAGATAGGCGGGACAGATATGCAAATGTCAAAATGCAGATGCTTGCCACAATACCAACGAAATACTCAGAATGCTATACAGAAACAAATACTCAGAGAGTTCTACGGAGGCAAATTAGACTGACTTGATCAAGAATACCTAAGCTTCACAACCGACCCAGACAATACGAAACCTAACGCTCTGATACCACCTTTGTCACAACTCAAGTCGGGTCGCGACCGACATACAAGGCGAACGGTCTATAGAAGCCCGACTCAACTCGCACAAGCCTCGGAGAATAGAAACTACCCAGATTCATATTATTAGTCGGCTTATTTACAATATTAAAACAGTTTAACAAGATAAATTTTTCGAAAATAATATTCCCGAATATTGTTAAAATATAATTATAATATCAAAATGCTAAATAATAGTTCAAATAAAATACATTAAACATTATTCAACAAATACAAGTCCATAACCCACTATTCGTTGTGGAGCAACTAACATAACAAAAACCTAACCCAAACAATAGGGTACTCACTGAGCGCGGAAGAACCAAATGACCGCTGTCAAAATCACCTGAAAAGTGAAGTAAAACAAAGACAAAAAAAAAAAAAAGGGGTAAGATTCCTTAGTGAGCGGATAACACAATAGAGCGGCACATGCTCCTCAAAAGGGTTTTGAAAACGCTTTCAAAAAACCACCACATGCACGTATATATCCAAATTATATATATATATATATATATACACACACACACACTCGTATATATAAATAAATTAGTTCAAAATCCACTTTGCAATCCTTTTTGCATACATAGCAGACAACAAATAATTATCGAAATTGATTAGATGAAGAAATTAAATAACATGTTTAATTTTTTCTCAAATCCCAAAATAGCCAAAGTTTTTCCTTTCAAATATTTTTCCAAAATTCACATTCACTATAGAAGGTATTCCAAAGAACAGTACTCAAATATTTTCAGAGATAAATACTCAATTTATTTTGAGATGATTTCTAAATTATTTTTAGACTTGAATACCGTAGTATTTTTAGAGTTAAATATCAATATATCTTTCAAAAATAGTTTCAAAACATTTCAAAAGTGTAGTTCAAAATATTTTTCAGATAGTAGTTCAAAACTCAATGGGACAAGAACAGAATGTACATAATGATATTGTGGACTCCACCACTAGACATAACAGATCATGTATTTGACTGGATATACAGCTACCCCTTTACCCCGACAACTAGGTTCTTCATAGTGCATTGATATATCAAAAGTTATGTACCCCGTAACTAGGTGTCTCATATCAAAATATTTTGCTAAAAATATATTAAAATATTTATTCAAATTATTCAAAGTACTAAATAGAATATTTATACCAAAATCAATCACTTTCAAACAGAATTTTACTATAGAAAATCCTTTTATTTACTTCAGAACAAAAAATCCGTAGAAAATATATTTATTTCAGAACAAATCATTTGTCTAAAAAATGTTCTTAAATCCAGGAAAAATAATTTCTACAGAATATACCTTGAAATCCATAACAAAATGTTTATTACCAAAGTTATAATAAATATTAAAACATAATATTTATTTTCAAAAACCATCAAAATTCTCAGATAAAAATTTAATTTCCACAACAGAGATTTTCACATATATTAGATTTTAGGAACTCCAATACTTTAATTATTCCAATTTCATGTCAAGCTCAGCACAACAAAATATATACGGAATTTAGAGGACACGACCTACGTGTCTAAAGTGCTCTCACACTCACCTGGACGCCGAACAAATAATCCTCAGCACGGTCCACCGGTGAATGACTGGTCACCTAAGAAGTCCAACCTAGCTGAATATAGACAATAAATAAACAACTCAGACATGGTACTGTGATTATACTGAAATACGTGCAAATGCATATGCAAACCCAAACATTTTAACAAACCTCGAAAATCCACTTTGACCCAAAGTCTAACATGATAATCCAATTATTTCACCTCGGTGTAAAATTACAGATCAGTTCCCTAACTTTAAAAATTTACCATTTAGTCCCCAAGACGTCTAAAAATTATGACTTAGTTCCAAACTTTTCAGAATTTTTAAATTAGTCCTCTAAGTAATTTAAAATTATAATTTAATCCCTCAATTTTTTGAAATTACAAATCTATCACTATGCTTATCATAAATTACATTTTGGTCCTTGAAATGCTAAATATCATATTTGCTCATCATTATACTCATAATTATATAAAATTTTAGTTTTGGTCCTTTCGTTATAAAACTACACCAAATGGTCCCTAATCTCAAACCAAGCATTACCCAACATTTTCAACCATACCAATCAACTCAAAATCATCCAAGGAACCCAAATATACCATCAGTTCATTCAAAAACATCCTCAAACGTCCAAAATCATCCTTCAAAGTTTAGAACCGAATTGTCCTTCCATAAAAAACCATTCAAAAATCCATTTCTAACCTACATTCATGCTCTACCAACTTACCCCGTCAAAACCCAATAAAAATCCATCCAAAATTCACCCAAAAATCACTTCAAAACTCGAAACCTAGCTCTGGTCGAACCCACTTCAATATCCATGAAAATAGCAAATAAAAGAGGAGAGAGAAAGAGGTACTTACCTTGGATTGCTAGTCCGGCCGACAAGGAAGAGAGATGGGAGAGAGACCGAATCGAGAGAGAGAAAGAGTCGAGAGAGAGAGTTATGTTTTTTTAGGAAGAAAACACAAAGAAGAGGGAAGAAAATAGGGTCTAAAGGCTGCTGGGTTTGAAGCAAAACGACGTTGTTTCTGTTTGTTCAAAACGACGTCGTTTTGTTCTTTAAAATTTGGCTCCCACAGACGCGAATGACAGGGCGTCTGATGACTCAAAAAAATGACATGTCGTTTCCATTACTAACCCAGCGCACACACACGAACGACCCACCTCACGCGCGGACGACAACAAGCTCAAACAACGCGTAGTTTGGTTCAAATGTGCATACGACTTGTATTTCATTTCTCCATTTCTTTTCTTCCATTTTTCTTTCTTTTTTAATTCTAACCAATTTTCACTCAATTTAACTCTCCAATACACTTTAAAAATTCTATTAACACCAACAAAAATTTAATACTCTAAAATATCATTAATTTATTTAATGATATTTCAAATTAAAAAATTAATTCGTCAAAAATAATTAATTCGAAAAAAAATTCAACGGAAAATTACCGGAATAATGATCGAAAAAATCAAGTTATTACAAAAACAATTGACATTAGAATAATAAGGCATTCTTCTATTTCCTTATTTCAGGAAGTGCATATCCAAGTTCCTCTTCGAGCTGTCTCAGAGCACAGAATTTGTTATAACAATAAAAAACATCAAAATAAGGACGTGGACGACATTTAAAGGGATTGACACCCTGCATCAAGAAGTATCCAGATTTTAAATTTGAGGACTGCATGATGTTTGTTAAATGCAAAGAGCCAGAGAGAGTGATAAAATGAGTGAAATTGTGGATATGAACATATAGGACACTGTTATTGTTAAAATTTTTGAGAAAAGTAGTGCCATGAATATAGTTAATATAAAATTTAACATATTTTTATATGTTGTGCCCTTAAAAAAATTCCCAGAAAAGTTTTTCAATTTGTCTGGTATCAATGTCAATTTCTGATCACAAAAGTTTCTAACTGCAATTCATAAACCTGTTTCATACCACCATGATCTTGCCCTCCTGCTTTTTAGGACAGTGTAAAGTAGACCAAAAGCGAATATGATTCCCAACAACCAATTAGTATAGAGCCACTTACTATTCAAACCAATTACCTAACCAACTAGTATTCAAACCAATTAACAACGCCAACAATCAAAAACTCTGAAAGACACAAACCCACAAACAAAAATTTCAACTGACCGGCTCGATGTCCACCTGGCATCGATGCACCGCCGCCTCCACCTTCAGGAGAACTGTGAAAAAAAATAAAAAAAAAAACCTAAACAATATGAGTCTTCAAACATGTGATTTCAGAAAAGAACCATAGAGCTTCAAACAATGCAAACAATCTTCCCACGAAATCCAACAAATTCACAAATTAGAAATTTAGAGTTGCAAACAATTCATCAGCAAATACAGAACCAACACAGTCTTTCTCCACAATAGCAATTAAAAATTCAAAAACGAAAAAAAAAATCTTTACCTGAAATAGTAAATACCGAGGCCATGTTTGACACCACACTTGAATTCACCCAGGACTTGCAACCGGCAACAACATTGTCGTCGGGCTCAAATCCCTGATTTTATTTTTGGTGTAAAATCGTCGTAAATCAAATCAAGTTCATGGAAAACAGAAGAAAGTGAAGAAAACAGATAAGAGAACAGAGACACTGGGGTGTCGTCGGTGAGGTGAAGTAAAATGCAGACCTACAACGATTAAAGAAAGAGGAAGAAGAAGAAAAGAGGAAGAAGAGCGGCGGGAAGAAGAAAGAGGAAGAACAAATTTCATGAAATTAGGTTTAAACAATGGTTCATAGATGTTGTCAAGCGGCGGAAAAGGAGAAATAAGAGTAAGCAAAACAAAACTGATGTAGGAGAAAAAGAGACGGAAGTGGACAAATGTCACTAAAATGTAATGCCAGATTTTGAAACTACAGAAAGCCAAATGTCAAGCTTACAATGTCAATATAAGTGGTTTTAGTATTTTTTTAAAATTTTTAAATGGTTAAATTATTAATTCTATCAAGAATTAAACCTTTAACTCTTTATTGTTAGAGCTAATAATAAATAATAAAAAGTAGACTAAATATTGATAGATTAATAAATTGTATGTAATTAAATAATTAATATATTTTTTAAAAATTATAATATATTTAATAATATAGAATATACAATAATTTTTTAATATATTATAAACAAACACCCCAGATTTTTCATTAACTCATAATATTCTAATGATAATGATTATTTTTGTAGTAAATTGTAAAAGTAAATTATACATTGTATATCAAAAAATAAAGTGAATTATATGTTTTTATAAATTACAATATATTTTAAATAATAAGAATTAATCTCAATATATCTTAAAAAAAAACACCGCCTTGATGTTTGTTTCTTTTGTCAAGGAAAAAAAAAAGACATGATATACGTGTTGTTGCCAATACTAATAAGAAATTGGACTTTTAGAGGACAAATTACTGTCACATAATTAACTTCTAATATTTATTTGTTTTTCAATGTTAATTGAGAGTAAGTGGAGTTTTTGACGGTGATATATATCAATCGCTGATGAAGAAAAACGATTTCTGGTTGTCGAATTTTAGCAATACTATCAAAGTAATCTACGTCAATCTTTAGCAATGTAACAATTCAACTGGTGAAAATATCCTGTGTTTCTTATTAGTCTATAATAATATATTTTGTCTCTTAAGTACGAAGCCAAAAATGAATTATGAGAACAATAGAAGAGATAAGCTACTAATTAGGTTGGAAAAAAAATAGTAAGTCTTCTATATATTCTATCACATCTCCATTTCACAATAATAATTTGCAAAAATTAATGTACTTTATTGAAATTATCTTCAATACTAAGAGGTCGATAATTCAATCGTCGATAAGAATGAAAAAATGTCTTAATAATTGGAAAAAAAAATTTGATTGTCATATTAAATGATTTGAATTATTTTTTATTTTTCCCCAACAGTTGATCATTTCGACTAAATTCAATAAATACAAAAAATAGATTAAAAAGGTATTTTAATAATATAAATTAAATAATAATATTAATTTTTTTAATTTTGGTGGAGCCAATAAAGTTGTTATTGTTTTTTTTTGCAACGTTATTATTGTTGTTGTGAAAATTGATGAAGTTGTTTTATGCATACTAACTTTTTAATGGAGATATATGTATATTATACCGTCTTGCTTATCTATGAATCTCGAATTCGGAACTTTGTGGTCTACAGATTTACTTCCCTACTAACATGTTAGGCCATGGACTTGATATAGATGAAGTATTGGTAAGAGCTAAAAGGGATTCCACCCAATGGTACAATGCTAGAAGTGGTGACTTATATGAAGATGTGCGGAATGATTATGCAGCTGTTGGCAGCATTACGGGTTGGTGCCCTCCTATGTCAAATTAGTTGAAGGTGAATAAGGACGTGTCTTGTTTGGGGGATGCTAAGGTGACTGGTATGTGTGGAGTGGCTAGAAATGCTGATAGGGTGGTTGTGGCTGTTCTTATAAAGTGTTTGCCGTTCTGGGTGGAGCCAAAAATTGTCGAGGCCATATGTATTCGGGAGGTGCTGAGCTGGGTTAAGGACCTGGAAGTGAGCAATATTGTCATTGCTTCTGATGCCTTGGTGGCTGTTAGTACGATTAACAATGCTGAGGAGGATCATTCGTATTTTGGTGTTGTTATTTCGGACTGTAGATTGTTGTTGTCCAGGTTAAATTCTGTTACTATTACTTATGAGGAGAGGAACTCTAACATTCTTACCCACAAATTAGCTAGGGAGGCGATTAAGCTTCTTGATTATGGAGTTTGGGGTGGACCTTTTGATTTTTTTCTCTCCTCTGCTGTAATGGTTGCTGATCATTATTGAATTATATGAAATCATTCCAGTTCAAAAAAAAATTCCTCCCCATATTTATTTATTTATTTTCCCGTTCTCGATCTCTACTGCTTGAATACAGGAGACGTCTAAATTAACAGCAGCAGAGTTCAAACGAATTTAGTTGCGTTGCGTGAACGATAGCCTAACCTAAGGGTTCTTTTCTTGCTGATAAAGTCCATTGAAAATGCAGGTTCGTTAATCAAGACCAAAAAGTCAACTTACAACTATCTCTCTTTTTAACATTAAAAAAAGAAAAAAAAAAGGAAAGGAGGGTAATTCCAGTCTTGGTAAGTTAGGTTTATGTCTAGAGTTTACGTCTTGGGTTAACTTTTTTTTTTTATAATAGGATTCCTCATTACCTAAAAAAATAATAATAATTAGGCATGTTTGTTTGGGGTCTTCAACCCCCCGATGCCCGTGAGGGGGATGGCGGGACTTTTATCCTCAGTATGCAGGTCCTGGGTTCGAGCTTCCTAGATGGAGCAGTTTGTAATTTAATTACTATTAGACCTATGGCCGGCAATAGAGTTGTTCCCCTAGTCTTTCCGGGTGTCGCAGTAACGAGACTCGACCACCTTACTGAGCTAAGCTATAACTCTTCGATATTTCGCTGCGGAGAATAATGTCTGTATGGTCACAGTCAGTATAAGAATGCTACTATTGGTCACATCTGACTCCCCTTTTAAATAGCAAAAAAAAAACCCCAATTGTTTTCATCATAATTTGGACGTTGTGATCCATTAATAAAACTACTTTTTGCTGTTAAGAAAAAGTTGCATAAATACATTCTTTTAATTTGGATTTTAGATTATTGATTGATCATCTGTTGCATTTTTTTTTGCACTATACACGTGAAAAATAAAAATAAATTATGTGAATATTACTAGTATTTGTTTGTCGAGATGAATGGATCAAGTCTTGTTTAAATGTATAACACAATGTTCTCTAGTAAAATGCATTTTCGGTGGAGTTAAATCCAAGTTTGAAATGAAGATTGAAACGTAAATAAAAAATTAAATTTTAAAATTTTAAATTATAGTATCTTGTTTTTTATATAATAGTTTATTATATTGTATCAAAAGAACATATTATTACTATTCAAACGTCACTCTTTTAATTTGTTTTATTATTTTCAATTTACCAAATCTATAATTTGTAGTTCTCAACTTTAAGAAAAAGGATATTAAAAATCTTTGCATATGGTTCATCTGTCCTAATCGGACGTTACCGAAATAAGAATATTGTCACTGAAAATAAGTTAAGCCTAAGCCCTAATTTCAAAGCGATTAAGTAAAGAAAAACCAATATATATTGTTGATGACCTCAATTCTGAGATATAGGTTACATATATATGATAGAGACACATTTCAAAATTATTATTTACATCAACATCAAGTATAAAATGATGAATTGATCTTATTTATTTCCACATCGATTCATAGTAGCTTTTTACTGTGGTTTATTCACAAGAAGAACAGGGCACTTTGCATTATTCAAGCAATAATTGTTCACACCCCCCTGGAAAACCCTGTATCAGAAATAAACAAGAAAAATAAAATATTATTAGTAAACATGAAACTTTTTCATTAATAAGCAAGTTTTTTTTGAAATGATAAATAATAAGATAATTAAAAAAGAATTCAGTGTTTTAACTTGTAGTAGTAGTCTATACGACAGACCACTAATCGTGTAGGAAAAATACTGTAAAATTTTTTGCCTAACCCCTGTTTTAGAGGTTGAGATTTTAATTGAATCATTTTACCTATTAAGGAATAATTAACCTACCCTGCACATTATACCTAATTTATCTTTATAAAAAGAGTTGCAATATGATTCATGAAAGGCATAAGTTAACACTAACCTTGTGAGGGACCCGACATCATGGTTACCAATAACAAGCATATTCTTGTAGTTCTCAACAGCATTACATATCACTTCTTTTGCCTCCCCAACTTCAGTGATTGCCTCTGCTTTTAACTGATAATTTGGAAATACAACATCAAAATAATTTACCAATAAATTGAACATCATTTTCTGTTGTATTACTGATCAATTTATTTTGACCATTACCCCTCGAGTAGCACATATTTTCTTAGCTTTCTCCAAGAGACCCATGGCCACCTTCTTATTTTTTTCTTGAGTGCTTCCATTCAAATCTGCAGCCAGAAAAATAAAAGAACTCTTACTTAAAAAAACTTTAGTATCTACTCACAAATGCTTATTATAAATAAATTTATTAGAAAACTAATAACAAATAATTAAAAGATTTTAATACTAATTTATAAATCATTTTATAATTTATTCTTATTAAAAATTAAATTTACGACTTTTTAATTTTGGACTTTACTCCAGTACACATTTAAGTCAACATATAGGTCAGCAGTTCAGTTTATCAGTAGCAATTAACCAATAATCAAAAAGTACTAAAGCCTTGGAGGAGAGATGAATTTACTCAACTGTACGGAACATGAGAATACAAGCGACACACGCCGAAGGGTGCAGCAAAGGAAGAGTTAGAGATAGGAGGAGGCTGAGCAGCAAAGACGAAAAGCCGGGAACCGGCGAGAAATTCTCGGAGGTTGTCCAGAGTCCATATGAGCGCGTAGTAACTGTACTCGCTCTCATCTATCACCACCATCAACTTATTCTTCAACCCTTCTCTTTTCTTCTCCATTGTCTCACAAAGATAAACCAATATGGCACCAGGGTTCTTATAAAGAAGGCAGATTTTGATGTTTCTTGTTCAATTCGAGTCAACTTGAATAGAATAATCGAGTCGCTATTCGCTTTGGAGTTGTTTCATCTCAGGAAGTATAATGTACGTATTGATTAGCTTCTGTCAAGTTAATGACATAATTAGTTAATAGCTTATTAGATAAGTAATACTTTACTTATATTAAAAAACATTATGAATAATTATGCATATATATATGCATTTATTTATCCAAAGAAGCTAAATCCAACAATTATTAAAGCAAACTAATGTATAATCCCAAGTTAGGAGTTTAAGATGATTAGTAATTAATTTAAGGAATCACAATTACGTGTTAATTGTTTGACTTGATGAGTTTGAAAAAACCTACGGCCAATATGATATAATTTTATGATTTTATATATGTTTGTAAGAGGTCACAATAACATGCGCAAATAATATTCAGAAATTCCGTTTAAAATGATTGTAAACAATATCATTATTGTATTATGTATATAATGAATACTTTAATTACCATAACATTGTAAAGCGTTCTTTTTTTTTTCATTTAACATTATTTTTTTTCATTCGAAAAATGTATGTTTGATATATGTTTATTGAAGGAATCGTATATCGGTTTAACTAATAAACAGTATAATAAATAGGTTTGACTTACTAACATTGATTCCAACGAAAGCTAGCAGCGGAGCAGGACCAGTTTCGATGTTGGTCTAGAGTGCCCAGCTGTTTCGCAGTTTAGATGTCACACATGATCAATGCAGAACTCGAGGTCAAAAGGCATAGGCCTCGCTCTCTCCCGATGAGAGCTCTTTCTCTCTCTCTCTCTCATTTGGTTGTGGTGGAGTTCTAGGAGGAAGAAGAAGCAAAGCTTCTTATATAGCCTTCCAAATGGGCTAACGACCTAATGAGCCTATTTCATCCCCAACTCAATTGGGCTTACCAATTGGCCTCGGTTCAACGTCCTGGTTCACACCTTTACTAACCGAGTTCGGTTCACCTGCTATGGGCAAACCGACTTTTTCAACATCTCCCACTGTACATGATGGAATCATAGCTCGTCATGGATCATGATAAAACTAATACCAATCATGATTAAGATCACGTGTCATACAAGCAAATAGACCGCGCGACCAGCATACAATGAGAGCATAATGTCGGAGAATTTTCACAGGGATGCCTTGGTTAAGTTTGGAGAGCGGAAGCGAGTTTGAGTGAAGACAGAAAAAAACACCTCAATTTTTATAATAGGTCGGCCAACCATGCCTACGTCCACTACCTAAGTCTCACTTAGGCTTTTCACTATTGAAGATTGATTCCGACTCAATCCAACAAAGCCTTACACCAAGGTTGATTGCGGCTCAAACCTCTAAACCCAACAAGATTGATTACGGCTCATCCCTCTAAGGCCAACAAGGTTGATTACGGCTCATACCTCTAAAACCAACAAGGTTGATTACGGCTCATACCTCTAACGCCAACAAGGTTGATTACGGCTTAAACATCTAAGGCCATTAAGGTTTATTACGGATCAAACCTCTAAGGTCATTACAATGTTCTTTTCTATAGGTTCACAACAAACCTCTCTCACTCTCAAAGTGTTTAGAAAAACATTTACAACAAATGAAAGCTCTATGCTAGAGTTCAGTATTTGAGATTGATGCTATTGATCTTGATCTCTAGCTTGATTTGGTGTTTTGGAGTAAGGGGAATGATGAAAATGATTGGGACTTGAAAGCATATGATCATCCACATTTTTCTGCCCTTCCCTGATGTATTTATAGCCTCTCCAAGTGATATGACCGTTGGTGGAGATAAACTAGCTGTTGGAGTACGTTTCTGCCCGTTGCAGCTATTTGTGCCACTCTGATGTATGTCACTTTATCCTCACGTACGTCACCTGAGAATCTTTGCAGCTCACGTACATTGGTTTTCAATCTCACGTACGTTGATCATCTTTGAGCAAGCTTTGCATACGTGAACTTATATACGATGTACATCAATTACAACACACGTACGTTAACATTTTCTTACGTATATGAAACGTGCTTCAGAGGGTTCCAGTAGCTTCTGCTTTTCTTTAGACCCTATCTCACGTACATGACACACTTCTAATGTACGTGAAGCACTTGCAGTGGCTTGTTTCGCAACTCCGAGCTCTCCAACATGTTCTACTTCAAGTCAAAGGTTTTGCACATCTTCAAAACACAAAAGGAACTTAATGTTGATCACCTTTGATCCAACACATAATTTCTATACACCTATTAGGGTTATATAACAGCTTATATCTCAATCATGCTAGAAGGCGTCTCTTGAAGACTAGCTCCATTCTGCCAAAGTGTATGCAACAACAGCATAAACTACTGGAAA